>JAVXUO010001085.1:0-127044 GCA_033065855.1 Escallonia rubra | reverse complement strand
GACGGTCATCGCAACTACGGCACGCAATCGCAAACGACGGTAGTCGATCGTCAAGGTAGGTGGCCGAGCCTCAGGGTGGCCGACCCCCCCAAGGTGGCCGACCCCCGTAAGGGGGAAGGCATGCCAAGGTTGTTTCACGAGTAGTTCACGTGGCTTGAGCATGCGTCGCTTTGACCGGCTTGTGAGCATTGAAATTTTGACAGTTGAATGTGCCGACATATCATGAGAATTGGGACCCCTCCAGGGGGCCTATAGGTGTAGCCAAGATAGGTTGGGAACACTGTCCCATCCCCCTGGAGGTTTCACTTCTTTGCAATTTGTTGGCTACACAGGAAAGAACTAAGAAAACAAAGAACACAACCAAATTATTTCCAAAAAATAGCCATAGCGGTAGCTTGAACCAATGACAGTTACCACCACAGCTGTTGAATGTGAAATTATAATTGGATCTTAGCTTTACCCAACAAAACAGATTGGTCATAATAAATGTAGCATTAGGGACAGACGTAGGTAAGTAGACATGCCGTGTCAAAAGATAAATTTGGCTACTGCTGTAACGTGACAACCGTAAAGAAATTCTCAACACAACACTACATACCATTGTTATGGTTGTGATATATATATATATATATATATATATATATATATATTTTGGCATAGAAGGCTGGACTGTAAAGCTCTGATCTAATCTGGAAGGAATATTGTGCTTCGAGAACCTATAGGCGCCATATACATCTGGGCCTCCGATTCCTGCACCTATGTCAGGGCCGAAGCGTAGAGGAAGTCGTTTGTAGAGCACATGTAGGACGAAGACGTATGTTTGCCACGAACATGAGCGATTGACAGGATTCGAATCCAGATAGAAAGCGTATATTAAGACCCTGAGGACTGCTGAACCAACTCATTGTGGTTTGTAAATTGTACGGGTCTAAATCCTCATTCTCACCAGAACGAGACTTAAATGCGCAAATTAAACCAATTCATATTCATACCAAGGCTTTGTGGACCTATGGGAAAAGTTCTCCGCTTCACAACAATCAAAAGTTTAAAATGAAACCAAGAGAATATGACACTCAAGAAAAGTGGTTATATTTAACTTTGGGTTAATTACACCTATGTCCCTGAGGTTTGGGTGAAATTACACGCGTGTCCATAAGTTTGGAAAATAGGCACTTATGTCCTTTGACCTAACGGAATACCCAAATACATAACGGAATGGTCAAAATGACCATATTGCCCACGATTTGAAAGGTTAATTCTTTACCATGCCATTCAAATTAGGGTTCAAAAAGAATTGAAACCCTAATTTCCAAATTAGGGTTTTAAGTCATTCCTTTATCTCCTTTTCCAATCTGCACCAAATCAATTTGATTCTTCAATCAGTGTTAAGCCCCAATCAATCGGATCCAGGTTTGCCGCCGCCGGTAGTCCCCTTCCCACTGGCAGCCCCTCCGTCACCCCGGCAGTCCCCTTCCCCGCCGGCAGCCCCTTCCTCACCTCGCCGGCAGCCCCTTCCTCACCTCGCCGGCAGCCCCGACCCCCGGCAGTCTTCTTCCCCGCCGGGAATAGGCTCTCCTCCTTCTTCTTTATCTCTTCCCCACCACCCCGCACACCACCCTCCTTCCACTACCCCGCCTCACCACGGCGGTACCTTCCGATGCGCCGCCGCCGAACCTAATTTATCTTAATCTGCCCAGTTTCCCTTTCCTCCATTCTCCAGCCCTTGAAGCCTTACCCGAACTTCACGGCAAGGCCACCTCCTCCAACTTCGAAATCAAACAGCTTGCTGGCCTCGCCGTCGAAACTCATTTTCTCCTTCCTGTTCCTTCTTATTCTTTTAATATATATCGTGGTGGTTTAGAGGTGGGCATCGGCGTGGTGATGGGCGGTTGGAGCAGCGGCTTAGTGGTGGGACGATGGGGGTAACCTATTGGTGGTATAAATGGTGAGGGCTGCCGCATGGTGGCCGGGGAAAATCTCGTTGGAAGAGCAGATGTAGGAAGGAGACGAGGCCACGAAAGAGCGAAAGGGAAGATCGAAGCAGAGGAAACAGTAATTTAGGGGTGAGGATTGCCATATTTTGAAAATACGTTTTGATGACATCATAAAAAATACACTTTTTCGGACGTCTAAATGCGCAAATTAAACCAATTCATTACATACCAAGGCTTTGTGGACCTACGGTTTGTTACCTTTCAAAACTTAATGTCCAAGAGAATTTGACCACTCACCAAAAGTGTAATTATATTTAACTTTTTACTTTTTATTTACCTTTCGATACTGAATTTATTCTTGCTATGGTTCTCCTTGCAGCTAGGCCTTGATGATTGCGCAAGGTTTTTTTTTCCCGATGCAACATGATATGCAGGCCTTTTGAAAATGCTGTAGTTTGTGTAGTGAAGCAACTTGAACCGGATAACAGGCCTGTACAATTATAGATGTGGGCTTAGTTTTATAGAGAAGGTGGTGGATGTTTATACAAAATTTTGAACCCATTAAAAATATGGGATACGCATGGACGAAAGTTTTTAAAAGCCCGACATCAACCCGTGAAAAACTCAACTCATTTAACTTCCGTACAATTTTAAATGTATATACAATTTTTACGTGTACAAGATACGTGTTTTTTTTTTTCTTTAGTCTTTAAAATCCTCTAATCGTATGGGTTTATAGACCTTTAAAGACTTCTTTTCTTTTTCTCCTTTATTTTTATTATAGGATAAGACTTCATAAGATTGTTTCGAGACTCATCTTTTTCTTTTTTTTTTTCCTTTATTTTGTCCTAAACCTTGTTTTCATAATTATATATTCATTTTGAGATTTCACTATACATTTCCATTATAATGACTGATTAGTTGACTTGGATGGTAATTGATATGCTTAAAATTAAATAAACAAAATTAAGTTGTAACCATGGACATTCTTGTCGTTTGCCCGTGTCCAACCCGTGTCACTAAAACTTTCATGGGCTCGATATGAACATACATTTTATGACCTGTAGAGGACTGTGCTGGGCATGAGTTTTGTAGGGTGAGTTGGACATAGTCTGGCCCTTGGGTCCGTCTAACCCGCTTAAGTTGTAACCTTCTGTATGTGACTGCATTAAGAGGCATCTCAGCTTTATGTTACAAAATATTAAATGGTCAAGAACAATTGGTCAAGATCATTTAAAACTATTATATTACGGAGGACTAATGTGATAAGAAGAGGGGCCTAGGGAGACGGGGAAATACATTTCCAATATTTTTAACCGTGCTAGATGATTAGAATTATTGATCCAGACCTACCAATATTGATCTAGACTTTTTGTTTTGTCACATTGGCTTCCACAAGGACTGTAAGACACATAGCATTTCCTGTCTAGCAGTATTCTCAACATATAGAACCATGAAAATTAGCTTGCAGAAACAACAGAGTTGCTTGGGATACTAAAGTGAAAATCGTTAACATTTGAATTGCGAAGTTCTTATCAATGTAAATGAGATACGGATGAAATACACGTCAACTCGGCAGGCAAGAGTTTATCTAACCTCAATTTTCAGAAAATAATATTAGTAGTACAAGTAAAATAAAAACAACAGGCTGCTAAAAAAGATGGGACCAAAAAAATAACTGAAAAGGGTAAATAGGAAAAAAAGTCAAAACGATCTTAAAACCATAAAAGATAACACACTATATGCATCAATGAAAAAGGAATAAAAAGTCAATCTTATCAGTAGTCATTTCAGTACCATTCCCATGTTAAAAAGAGAAAAAAAAAAAAAAAAGGGAAGTTGGCCAAAAAAAGAATGACATGGGAAAACAATGGAGAACCGCTTTTACGGGTGAAGAACCTCTTAACTTACAGAAATAAAACAATCGAGAACCTCTAAATTACAGAAATAGCAGGTCAATGCAGTTAGTCGCACAATGAAGGACTCTTAGAGCCTGATCCAGACCAAATTACAGTATCCATCAAACCAGTCTTCTAAAGTCAATGCAGATAACTGACACAACACAAAGGCTTTCTCCGGTCACAAATTCTTCTTCTGGGATCTAATTTTTTCTCAAACAGCCTCAGTAAAGATGGAGCAGGATACAAGACAGGCGCATGAGTCATGTCTTCTTCAAAAGGTATCCTCCCAAAAGCATGCCAAGCAACCCGATGAGAACAACATATATAAAGGGGATGCCGCCGCGGCTTCTGTTACCTTCACGCCTCAAGAGCTCCTGCAAAAATCAGTAACATGATAAGACCCAAATTCAACAAGCCTACCATTGCTGCGACAGAAGCTGATCGTCTTGTATGCATAAATTCCCACTTTATACCGACATTGTTTGTACAGAGTGATCTTTTGTCAAGGTTATGCATTTGCAGAGAGAATAACGCTCAACTACTGTTAGAACCTTAAACTTCGAACAATATTGGAACTAAATCCTTGAGCTTTCAAAATTAGCAACTAGAACCCAGATCTTTACTTTTTGTTGCAAACACTCCAAATTTGTAGAGGTGATTACAAATCTCACCCTGAATATGAACTTTAATCAATACTCTAAGAACGAATATATGCAACCATTGTTAAACTACAGACATAATTCAGCTCATATGTTTGGCAATGAGTCATCCCTCTCTAGATCTATAACCACCACCACCAGAGTGATTGCAACAAAAGGTAAACATCAGAAGTGCTGATTGCTTACATCAGATATTTTAACCTAGAAGCTGTTGGACCATTCTTCATTACTATGGTGCTAGATGATGATTTTGCGTACTTTTATACTTGGGAAGCAAGTGTCTAAGTTTCAACAACTGATCCAGTACAAAAATCATGTTCTTTCAAAGTATTGAGAGAGAGATGAAAAAAGTACGAGACCGGATAACCTATCGTCCTTAGAAAAAGAGAAGATATGTAGCGTCTATCTTAGGCTTTCACAAAAACTTAGTACTTTAATCTCCTTGATCTGTCTACCTCGAAAAAGTTTAGTGTCCTTCAGTAATGACATACGCATTGAAAACAAAGAAAAGCAATTCACAAATCAACAAAATACAAATCTAAAAACACAAGAAAACAGCAAACCTCAGCAAGAAAATCCCCTGTAAGGTTATATATCTGATCCAACTTAAGTGTTGCAGCTAGTACTCAAACATAGAATACAGGTGCTCATGAGCATCACTTCCTAATAAGGTAAGTCAAAGAAACCAAGAAAATGTATAGTCTTGTCTTGTGCATATATTGCCCGCATTAAACCATAAAGGTAGAGAGTTTCAAGCGAGGGCCAGATTACATAGTAAAGGTAGAGAGGCTCCAGTTACATATGCACTAGCGTAGAGTTGACTCCAACAAAATCTAATTCCTACATTTTTCTATGAAAAAAGCATATCTAATAGAAGAAAGTCCAAATGGAATAGGATCAATATATATGAGGGTAAAGCTGCTAGAGTTAAAATGTTGCAACATTTCGATTAAAAGACCTCGTAGGCAAAAGTTACACATGAAGGTCAGGTAGGGGAAATATTACTCCATCAGGAAAATTGTTTTACTTGAACTAAGAAATCAACTCGGGGGTGCGGTGGAGAGAGGCAGAGACTACTTAAATGAGACTGTGGCACTGTGCATAGCCAAGACATAAAGCATATGCCATAAACATAAAAAAAAAAAACTTTAGATGCTGAGTTAAAAGCCGTTGGACAGATACAACCAGGAGTGTGTGGACGACCTAATAACAATAAAGGGAACAGACATGTACTATATTGCATACTGACAGTATTCTCAACTCAAGAGTTCCCACTTCTGATATATTTAGAACAATAATTCCTAGTGAGGACAAGTTTTGATTATTTCTCAGTTGATACTGGTATCCTTTTAGACTATTTTGGAGATCTAATTATTGTATCCCACATCCATGTAAAACTGGTAAGAATTTCCTTAGAACACAAACTTTAATAAAGATGACTTGAAATGGGATGACAGAGCATTATGCATTCTGAATAAGGTCAATCCTAAAAAGTATGACCAACAAGATTCAATAAAACTACATTTCTAATGTATACATCAAAATCATACGAAGATATGTATTAATGGATGGAGGTCTTTACCAGTTCTTGGTGAAGCTTGCTATTTAGCTGAATGGCAGAATTTTTCTCCTCGGTCAGCTTCGAAATGATAGCTCTTGTCTGAAATATAAGAGTAGTGTTAAAGCATACGATATACAACATACTATCAATCATATTTCACGAATAAATCTATCAGGTTGTATGATAGTAAAAAAAAAAAAGATTTGTATATGATACATGCTTTTCTTATCTAAATTCAGGACAACTAGAAAGCAGTAATCACGTCACATGTAGAATAAGAACAAGTCTAACGACATAAATTCATAACTAAAATTGTTAAAAAAATTAAGAATGAAAATGAGGACGTGCCAGGTAAAGTATATCAGCAAGAAAACCACAATGGAGTAAGAACCAATCTGACAAGACACAGGCATAATCAAATCGGGATTGATAAAACCTTTTATCAAGCACATCATAAGATCTATTGCAGAGCGCTATAAAATTGATCAGATATGCTGTAATGCACAAAAGGCCTGTTAACCTGATACACATCATTCAAATAGCTAACTTCCCAATTAACTAAGAAAGTCGACTACAATACAGACCACTATGTCCAGGGATTGAAACATTTAGTGGCAGAACAGAAATTTCTTACAAAAGAGAGACACCACCCGGTCAGCGGAGATCAACAAGCAAAAAGCAGAAAGCTTTTTGACAAACACATAAAAAAGACCCATCATATGATACTCTAGCAGACTGGACGAGGACAGAAGCTCATGCTTGAGTAATAATCTGAAAGGAAATATCATGGGTTGCAATGTCTCTCCTACATCGGGTCACGCCATCTATATGCTTACGACTAAGACAAAAATTACAATAACACCAACGCTACCTCAAAGCAAAACACATGCATTGAATAAAGAGTTGCTTGATCAGCAGGAGTGCAAGGGCAAGTGCAATCTACGAATTAATCCCTAATCACCGTATAAATTTCGTTAAGAAGCACCTACTTTTGCCCTCAGAATAACAATAGTGAATCATAAGATTTGATAAGAATAGAAACATGCAACACAGAGGACAGCAATAAAAAGACAAAAGAACATCCACAAACTTAGCTACCCCGCAACTTTAACATGCATATACTCAGACAAGACAGAAGCTAGACACATCATTAACCTCTATCCTCTCTCAATATTGGACAGGCGTATACAACAAATTCAAGAAATGAACCAAAAAGAAATGACTTTGGAGAGAGAGTCCCCTTCCCCAATTTATTCCTCTCTTTCGCAAATGGCATCTTCCATTCACTTACTTCTACTCCCGTTTAGCCATTATCCAGTAAAAACAAAAAAATTATGGAAGTGCATTTCCACTACCACCTTCATTTAACTAATAGAATTTTACATCCATGACAGGTTTATTTCCTAATCCACTATCTTTGACTGATCAGTTCCTTCGCTCTAGTATATGTCACCTTTACTTGTTGCTAACGGTGAGAACTGGGAAAATCTTAGTAGCTCTCCTTTTTCATCCTTCACTACATTGATCAACAGAGTAAGGAAGAATACCGGAAGATCAAAGTGGAAGCTTGGAAAATAAGCTTCCTTCCTTCTATAAAGAAACTTGTGAATTATGGTTTACCAAAACATGAAACTACAAATCTAGTTTGTTCTTCTTCATTCAGAATAAAGCATATAGCTATGTGCCACTGACCTGATAACATCTTGTGTTCACTTGTTCTCTCTCTTGCAAGAATAAACGGAAGACAGTTTCGTTTTTAAATTTGTACGGAGAAAAAGCGTTCATGAAATCAGTTTTTCCTCTATCAAGTAAGAAACAAAAAATTGCCCTTGTTTTCTTTTTGCTCATCACTTCTTCTTCTTGTTTTTTCATTTTAGTTTGCAGTAACCTGTTTTAAGTGAAATTCCACCGTTGCCTGCAGCATTACGCAACCCATGACCAGAAGCTTGAGAATATTCTCTGCGCCAATTCTTCCAAAACCTTCTTAAAACCAAGAACCCACATCCAGAAACAGCACTCTCGAGAAATGAGTGAATTTTAGGCCCTATTAGTCTACAAAGATTGTTTCTTCAAGCTAAAGACAAATTTTCCTTGAGCTCAAAAAATGGACAGCCATGAACATGGTGAGAACTGCCTTCTTTAGAAACCTTCAAATTCAGGAAGGGCCCTCTTAGGCAAGATGAAGATGGAAAAGACTTACTCGAAAACTCTGACGGAAGAAATCTCCAAGCAGATTTTTTCTGCAAAGATGCATATACAGGGTCGCTCTTGTGTACCTTCGAATCAATCATTGCCCTTAATGGACCTCTATAACTGTCAACTATGCCCTAGCTCATTAAACCCACCGTCGTAGTTTATCTATCTTGACGGTCGAACCTTGGCTTGTTGGGATAAACTCACCAAAATCTTAAGCCTTGTATCAGGGGTGTGTGCGCGTGTGTGAGAGAGAGGAGAGAGAGAAATACAACACGCATAGATGTATATCACACACACATACAGAGAGAGAGGGAGAGGGAGAACTGGTTCACCCTTCGCTATCAATAGCAGCGATGGAAAACGTTTTGTAAAATGGATTAAACGTGGTAAAAAAAATAAGAAGGCTTGTTTTTGGTCCAAGGTAATCAAAGTCAATAGCATGTCCTCGGTTTAGGGAACTAAGAACCTTGTGCTGTTCTGTTTTATCAAGAAAAAAGGGAAAATCAAATTTTTTTTTTTTCAAGAAATGGTTCCAGAAATAAAAAAACAGAAACATCAAGGAGGCACATCATTTTGCGCAATCTTTGTTACTAGAACACTACCGACAATGGCACATATATTAGCACTTAGGTTCTGGAGTCATAACTGGTAATGCTTAAAAGGCCGGGCTACTTAAACGACAGAGAGAACAAGAATATTGGAGACTGGAAAGAGCGCGACAAAATGTAAAACTGAGAAACATTAAATATGAAAAGAAGACTGGAAAGCAGACACGGCATTTTTTAGGGGAAAAAGAATTGTGGATTTCCAGGAGGCACTCAATAGTCCATATAAACGCGTACAAATGTCATAAAAATTGTAGATAAATTGTGATACGTCCATTTAAGGTAATATACATATTAAAAGTTTCTAACGCTTCTGGTTTGGGCTGACAACTATACTCCTTCTGCATACTCAACCAAAATTACCTAGAGTGTCCGTGCCTTCTTTAAAAGTGTGTGTGCTTCATAAATATCAAACAGCAGATCGCATAAATAAGAAAATGCAAGACTCCAAAATGAGAATGAGGTATACTCAAGTAAGAAAGCGTCGGCAAAAATGAAAAGAAGCAATGACCAGACAATTAGGCTTCAATATGCATGCTAAAAATATCTCAAAGAGGCAAACACTTAAGAGCAAATTAGAGGTATAAATAAAATCAGTTATCAAGACAAAGTCCAGAAAATAACCTCTGACGAATTCTCATGTGACTCAACATAGGCTCTTGACACCTGCAAGTATAATGCTCTATCAGTAACAGGCTAGAAAATATGATGAGATAACCTTGAGTTCTTAAGAAAAACTTCACTTCAAAATGACACAAATTATACTCACAGCAGCATTAAATTCAGATGTATTTACGTTCCCATTGTCCGACACTGAAGCCCTTGGCGAAGAACCTTCCTCCGATCCTTCGCGCACCGGCGAAGGTGGTTGCGGAGGCGGAACATAACTAACTCTCAATTTGCACTCCTCCACTTGATTCCCTGACTCCTTGTTAAACTAAAACACCAAACCACAAATTACACAAACAATAAATTCCATTAACTTGTTAAATACTAAAACACCAACCACTAACAACTATTTTACCATCTCTGGAGTAATGTCCTTAGTAGTAGCTCCAGGACTCGCTACAGCGCTCTGGAGCAGGAACTTGTCCTTGCATTGCATGTCCGGCGGTGCCTCCTTTTGTGCTTGCATTGTAACTATCACCATAAACACTCGTGTCAATTACTCAACGAACGTACGTCTCTCGTATATACGCGCATGTTCAATTCAAATTTAACCACAAACTGATCATGATCTAACACGCAAGACACTAATTTTTTTTTTTGACGATATTGATAACACAATCACACACGCGCTCGCACGTACAGACCTATGACGTCGCAAGTAGAATGGGGCAGCACCACACCGGTGTTGGGCCGAACGCAATATTTCTTCGGATTCGTCGTTTTGACCTAAACAGTGAAGCCAATTCGTGAATCAAAACACGAAATTTCAACTTTTCTAATGCAAATTTAACCTAAGGGATCACAACGGAAATGTAAAGAATTAGAAAACTTGGTACCTTAAAAGCGACATAGTTGTTAGTTCTATTCGTCAATTGCATGGAACATGAGATCTGCTTCTTCAATTCGACTTTAAGAAGAAAGAACAAGCAAAAAAACGCGTGTAAATTATAGACGGAAAACAAAACGTAGATCTGAATAACGTAAAGGAGTGGAATTTACATGGGAATTGAAGCTCTTGAGGATCGATGCTGAGGAGCTCCCCGTTGCTCATTACGACGCGATCGTTGTAAAAGCCGCCGGAGATTTACAGGGAGGGAAGAAATTCCGGCTGAAAAAGAACGGTAACAAGGTATCAACGGGAGTAACCGCTAGAAATTGTTGAGAATTGAGGAAGAGATCTGGAAGAGTGGGGCTTTCAAATTTGGGAAAATGTCCGGTTCTGCGTACGAGAGAGAGAGAGAATGCTGCTAAAGGAGCAACGTGGGACAGGTACTTTGTCAGGGAGCTCGGTTGTATCCGGTTACCCGTTTTGACAGTACCTTACCCGGTTCAGTTTTATTTTAATTTTCGTTTGAATTGAAAATTTAGTACTCCTGTTTCTTTCTGTCGTGAAATTTTTATTTCTGGTAAAAACGGCTGAATGTTTGGTCCTTTTATAAAATTAAAATTTAAGCAGGTAAATATTTTTGTATTGAAATTATTAAACACGTTAACTAAACCAATTACGCATGTCTGAATATAGATATTTATTTTTATCAAAATTATACATTTATAAGTATATCTTATAATTTTCTTATTGTCAAAATCCGTGGAAGCGGTGGTCGCAAAAAAGTACTTGTGATGGTAGTGGTTGAAGAGGTAGTGATGGCAACAGACGGCGACGTGGTGTTCATGGTGGCTATAGTGCGGTGGATATAGAGATAATGTTGGTAGCAGAGCGAAGGTAGTGCTAGTAGAGATGATGGTGTGGCAATATCATAGTGGTGGTGGGCATGCTCGTCAGGGGGTGATGGTGGTGGTGAAAGCAGTTAAGTGGTTGTAGCAAGAACCTGATGGTTGTGGTGGTACCTCTAGTGTGATGGAGGTGGTATTGCCATTTGCCAATAGAAAAATGATGGCAGCTGTGGTGTGGTGGAGGTGACAATTGTGTTGCCGACGCATGGATGCGGTAATGGTGGCGTGGTTCCCGCAGAGATGTGATGATGGTGGAGATGGTGGCCTTGTGGTGGTTGCCACGTCATGGTTGTAAAACATTTTTCGTACATAATATTTATTTTGATAACTTTCGGCGTTTCACCTAAAATTAAGCGATAACTAAGATATCTAGGACTTAAAATTCTGGTTTATTTTGGTAAGAATTATTTTTCTAAGTGATAAAAGATTCAACGTTATGAATGGCCGTAATAAAAACTAAGTCATTAAAGTACTTAAATTTTAAGTATTTAATTACGTTATCATATACAACACTGAACTAACATTTCCAATAGGTGTTATTGTGATTTTATGTTCAAACCCTCGCTACTTTTCTATGGACCACTTAAGTTTACCCATGGTATAGTTGGACAAACTAACTATAAAAATCGTTGCTGAACTTTATTGGTGACACCTCTTACAACATTTTTTTTCGACAAAATGTTGTCACTAGTTCTATAATATATTCAGTTATGTGTTAGCTTGCCTCTAGAAAATTGTCTGCCAATTTTACTGTTATCGATTCGGGTTAAAACAAGTTGCTCCAACCAGAGGTCTGCTGTTGACGAATCCGACTCATCAACAACTTCAAGACTGAAGACCTTAGGGTTTGTACATGTACTGTGCATTGTTTTGTTTCAGTTAACTTTTCCCACGCTTAACAACTATAAAAATGCCCAGGACAAACAAGTAAGATTCCATAAATCCAACAGTGGAGAAGGTTAACCTTTCCAAACTCAGTGCATCTTTCATATGACCAACGTGGTTGGATTTTTTTACCTGGAGAGAAACCAAATCGAGCAAAAATAACTCCTGAAACAACTATGTCTTATTGTTAAGTAGTATATCACTGGAATCTATCAATGTTCTTTTGTAGACTTCGAAACTATAGTCTGTATCTTACACTGAAGTATACAATTTAAGGAAACAGACACCAGCAGGTAATGTTGTTGTAAACTATACATAGAACCAGTATCTACACGACTTGGCAATCATTCTGATATGCAGCCTTGACCGTCAATCACGTGTTTTCAGCATAAGATAGATCAGAAGACTGCTGTTGACGAGCACGAGCAGTGAAACCAGCATACCATGCGACCCTCATGAGCTGCATTCCAAGGATTAGCACCCACCAACAGACCAGCCCCCTAATAGTATGCAGCATCCAAGATGGTGCACCGAGCTCAGCACCAAGCTTCAACCCTCTCATGAGCTGCAGGACACGGTAAGCTTCATATACAATTGGCGTCACCAGCCACACTGGCGACTTCCAATGCCATGTAAGCATCTCTGTGAGCATCTGTACAGACAAAAGCAGAAGGTATGGGCCCAACAGAACTGCAGACGAAATGAAAGGAAGCTGAGGCTGAAGAAAACCCCTGTGAGCACCAAAGAAGATGGACAAGGGAATGATAAAGCCCGTTATGGTTGCAACCATGTTCCAAAATCTGTAACTGAGAGGTGCCTGACTTTTACAAACTTGAGTTGGGGTGTTTGGACGGGCACAAGAATCGGCCATGAGGAGAAAGAGGGATGCCCCGAGATTGAATATACAATCAAGCCCAGTCAAGGAAAGAAGACTGGCTATGTTAGGGCCGAGAAAAATGGAAGATATTGGTAGCCACAAGGTGGGTACCATGCCCGTGGCGAGAAGAAGAGAAGGGCCCAGTAGCCACATAGTCCACCTGAGGTACTGAAGCTGCGTGGATGGCTGAGAGCTTATATCTGTAAGCACTTCGGTATTGGTTAATGGAGCTTCAATTGTTCTATTAGATTTCAGCGTTTCAAAAATGTTATTAGTCCCCTTTAGAAAGTCACCAGTAGTATCATCATCAGGAGCATATTTGACTGGGGAAGGTTCCCAATTTGTGCAGCAAACAGGATGTAGCTTAATGCCTATCTGATTGAAAGTGCACTGATGATTGAGGGATTTCCACAAATTAAGGCTCCTAGAGCGGACCTGTGGAAGCGTAATGGCTGACACACTAGATGGAAGCCGAGCTGGAGCTGCCATTCTTGGTAGAAAAGCTGAAATTTGATTAGTTTTGAGTCAGAGTTGTGCTTACACTTGTCTGAAGGACAACCAAAAGTAACTACAAATCAAAAATCAACAGAGAAAAATAAGGAAACTAATGTTCAATTAGATCTAAATATGAGTGCTACACCTTCCTTTACGATTATGGCAGAGTTCCCATCAATTCAACAATTCATATTATTCAGGTCATTTCTTTACAAGCCAAAGCTTCCTTCAGTGTCCTCTCAGGACATAAACACAATAAAGCCTCAAGATGGTTTAACATTAATGACAAGCAACAGAAATGAACACCGTACATCAATAGCTATTATGTCTGTGAAGTTTACTAAATGTTTGTAGAACCAACCTTATATAACCCCTGATGGTGCCTTAAGCTTCTCAAATTTGTTTATTTCAATCTCCGTCAGTTCATCTAATGAGACTTTGAAATGTTCGCAAATGTAATTACCTTTCATTTGTTAGTGGTGTTTTGTGTAATCACATTAACAAACATTGTCCAAACTAGAAAGTTCTCTCATAAAAAGCAATAGTGTAATGAGAGGCAGCATAAACGTTAGTATTATTGCAATTTAGCAACATCTTTACTGGCATTTCTCATGAAGGGTTTCATACATATCCTGCATCCTTGTCCACCACGAATGTCTAGTGTCCAAACAAGTGCTTAATGCACTTGCAAGAGTTGACGTAATATAGGTTGCACTTAGGATTCTAGGTTGTATCTGTGTACTTATTTGTGACATTCTTCTTAGTCCTTGACCAGAGTGCAAGTGTGCGACAGGATTAACACAAATATAAGAAATTACGTTACCCTTATCATATAAAAAAGATTTCCTCGACTAAAACAGTTTTGTACAACACAGAATCAACCAAATAACACGCATTTTATCTCCATATATAAACTTAAGTCAAAGCTGTCACAAGGAAACATCTCATGCTAACTCATTTCTTCTGTTCCTGTGCTCGTGGAGGCCGTTTGCAGGTAGCTCGAATAGCAAAGCTGGTAGTCTATAGAGATGACAATAGTCACAGCAGCAATAGAGGCAGGAACTCCTACAAATGATGAAAACGTGCAACACTTTCCTCAAAATACCTAGACTGGTACACACACACACACGTATCTATACGATTAGTAAAGGGCAATCAGACTTGGTGTTACGGTCTGTCCCTGTAGTTTCTCCATCAAAATTTCAAATCATTTCTTTTGAGATGAACCGCAAAACGGATAAGGAAGTTTTTCCCTCTTTTCCCTCCACCAATCTCCACTTCACACACATGCGCACGCACTATGTGTGAGAGTGTGTACTACCACCATGGGCAACGACCGACAAGTTTCCGTTTATGGGGCAACCAAAACGATCATAAAACTAATTCTCCGTCTTGTATTCTTACACAAAACAATCAAAACCAACCAAAAACATGACCGAAATGGTCAAAAATCCCTCAAAACGTTTAGGATTCTAAGCTCACCAAAACATCAAACAGTCCCTCGATATGAAACATTGATCCATGACCACCACCACTAGTATATATAAACACAGAGACATATAATCAGAGTAAAACATAGAAGTCGCTGAACTTGAACAAATTTAGAAAGAAAAACAGAATTATACATCACATCTGTAGCAAACTACTGCTTTTTCTGCATTTAACATTAGTCTATTGAAAGACTTGCAACAAACCCCAGTAAATGAGCAGAACAGAGAGTGTAAGCAGGGCTCAGTTTGACTGCTTTCGAGAAATGAACAGAATAACGAATAGGGTTTGTTCGGATTTATCAAAGGGGCGCAAATCGAAAATTAGGGCACAAACAAACGTAATTTACCTCAACTAAATCTTGAGCCGAGATGCCAGATACCGGAGAAAAACGGAGATCAGAAAAACGTTTGTTATTTATTAGGTTCTCATTACGCCCACGTTTTTCTGTCATTTCCATTATTTCTTCGGTAATTATATCAGCCAATAGAAAATTAGGGGTTGTCTGTTTAAAACTTTTGGTTTCCATATGGCAAAGGGATTATTTTATCTTTGTTCCTTCTAATATTTCATTTTTTGTTTTAGATAAATTTTGGTCAAACAGCTAGAAAAATGAAAATACCTCTCAATTTTTTCAAAGAATTCAATCTAAGTCAGAAAAAAAAGCAAAAAAAAAAAAGAAGAAGAAGAAGAAATATTGTTATCTGTCTTCTCTGCCATATTGCAGGCCTTTCTCTCTCTACTAGCACCGATATGGCACTACCGTGCATATCATCGAGCACATGCGTGCCATCACGGAAAAAGCCACCATGTTTGTAGCGCTCTGAAGTTTTTAAAACTTTAATTACAGATAAACAAAGGCAAAAATGATCTTAAATTATCCGAAAGTCTTCCGAATGGTTATTAAGAGCATCAACAATAACTCTCCAATTTATATGATTTAAATGACAACCAGCCTAATACAGTGATATTGTCTTAATTACATAAAATTTTGAATTCAATATCTAAATTCAAACACTTCCTATGATTTTTAATAGTTAAAATAACAATGAAATTTAACTGATAGGTCTCTGTTACAGCTAGTCTCGTTATCTAGTTGCTTTATTGATCACCTTAAAAGAAAACAATAAAGAAGTGAGTTAAATGTCTTGTAAGCCAAAATGGATACAAAATATCAGAAAAAAGAAATTATGAACGTATAAAATTTAACGGAACATATATAAGACAAATTTCAAATTGTCAAATATGCTTTTCTACATAGACAGAGACGCCATACGAGCCAGAAATGTGTGATTACCTGACATGTTAGATAAGGTTAAAAATATAGGATCGCGATCTCTAACTCATCTCACAGAGTTAGCGCATATTTAAATCCACGTGAAAAGGTCAGCTACAGATAAATTATATAAAAGTGGCATAGCTCATAAGAATACCCTTGTAATAACAGCATCAAGTAAATACATGAAGAACAATCATTTGTCTAGGAAATTTTCTAAATAAGTCGAGGCCCAAATAGATGCATACGTCCTACATTACTGAATGTTTTAATTCTATCGCTCAAGTTTGATAGCGGAATCGTCGAAGGACAATAACATACAAAGAACACGTTTCAAACACCATCAGAGCATCTGGTTGATTGATAACATGGAGCAGAATGATATATTATGGGGCATTTAGAAACGTGAGGAGACTAATAAAAATATGTAAGTCTTAAAGGAAGAGCATGGAATGTGGAACTATGGTATTGAAATGTTTTAATCAGATTTTCGGTCATAGTAGCCGGTCATAGTAGCCGTGTAGATAGACTTTACCCACGAATACTTTTCTGTACTTGCTAGTTTTGAATATGGTAGGTTGAATGAACTCTGCAGAAACAAGCAATGAGAATTATTCCAATGGTTTTGACTTAATAAAGGAACAAGGAAAGAAGATAACTTGGTTTAAGGAAAGTGTATGCCGATGCTAGGTTGGAAAAAAACCAGAAACATGCTATTTGAAGTCAACTGTGGAAGGTGAAATCCTCGTATTGACTTTCTAGAAATAACATATTATATGCACCATAGTTCTTGAATTAACAAGTTATAACATCACACTTTAAAAAACGAGACATAATGTGAATAACGCAAAAAATGTCCGCAAAAGGTTGTTAAATGGACTCTTATTACGATAGTCGACTAAGAGACATATAGACTTTACGCAGTGATAACACTGAAGAGACCACATATAGATTGGATTTATTTAGCTGATTGTCCTATCGGAAAATTCTGCATCCATAGATTTTGGCCCCCGTTAGTTACATGTATTCCATGGTTTTACTTGCTTAAGGGAAAGAAAAAAAAAAGAGACAAAACTCCATGGTTATGTAATGATCTCAATACTTGGACATCATTACATCACGTGGGAGTTATTCTAAAGGTCATCGTGTTTAATTTAATACCATGCCTTAGACGGTTCACAGACCTAAAGAGATTATGACTTCAATTCACAATTGTGCAAGACTATATGGAATGTAACATTCATTCGGAAGTTTGGGGTGATAAAATGAATTAGAGACAAAAAGGTCTTGTGCTATGGTTCGGCACCTCCCTTTATTCATTGGATTCTGGAGGCAGTCATGGGAAAGATGGTGTGCTCTACTATGCTTCTTTTTAAAACTTTCTCCTTTCCCTCTCTGTTTCCTTTTCCTTCCCTTTTCTCTCTTTCTCCCTTACTCTATATCTCTGTCCAAGTTGTTTGCCGTTGAATGGTGGCAGGCATCGCGTCATTCGCTGATGGATGGTGAAGATCCGGCAGAAGGACGGATGATCGATTTTGAACGCAGCTGAACGGGTGAGATCATCAGATCTCGCGTCAACCATCAAAGCCACTCAGATCCAGAGCTTGTTGCCTTCAAGGAGAAAAAAAGAACTTGATCGGATCTCGATCTGTAGTGCTAGTGGCAGACGAAGAAAATGGGGTCTCTTCGCCGTTCGTCAGGGCTCCCTGGGATGCTGGTATACACGCCATTCTATTCGTTGCCAACTCTGTGGGTATTTTTTTTAAGCCCTCTTAGCTTTTCAGCTTTCCTTAGTTCTAAATGCAAATTACTTAGCCATGCATGATAAATTTTAGACCACCACTATTGTGTCACTCCTTGTTGTCTTCCTTGGTTAAGTGTGTGTGCTTGTATTTTCTTAACATAATGTTGTGGTAAAGTTTGTCCATTCTTTCATGGACCTTAGCCTTTTTCATTACGGACTGTCTACTGGGACATTTGGAGGGGTGGGTGTGGGTAACGTTTTTAGGCATTTGGGGTGGGGTGGGGAGTGGGGGATGGGGGAGGGACGGAGGTCTAGCGGTTTTTATTTGGATTCTTATGTTTGTCTGTCGAGGTGCGAGCATGACCCTCATTCCCCGGCATGAGCATGGTGGGTCTTCGTATTGTTCTTGGCTTCTCTTTGGCATTCGTCCTTCAGAAATGGAGCTCGGTCACGCTCCTCGATCTTGTTCTAGTGTTGGATATGTGTTGTGGAATTTTGACAGAGCCTACTGTTGAGCTTGTAAGGACCTAATACAAGGTTGTTAACTCGGTGTCTAATCGAGGGTGGAATTAAGGTTATGGAGGAATAAAGGCGGAGGTGTTGATGTTTGGGTTGGCTAGCCATTTCATATTTCTCCACCGCGTTCACAGGAAATTAAGATAGTTTAATTAGTTATTTGATAGTTATGAACCTTGTCACGACCCTATTTCGTTTAACGTTATTTTGTGACATTAGGATAGAAGAAAAGAACAAACATAACCAAAATCTTCTTTATGAATGAAATGTTTTTCCTATTAACCAGGAAAAAAAAAATATGCTTTTTTTCCAAAGGATAGAGAGCAATGGTCCCCAACAAGTTAGAAGGCTTTGCCTCTTTTTAGGAAAATTTTGTCATCGAGGATCTTCAGACGACCTTCTGGTGGCCTTGTGCTTTGCCTAAAGGTATGTTTCTCTGTTTATTGGTATATATAATTCTTTTTGTATTGGTCTTTTGTTGTGAGCTACCACATCAAAACAGGCGTGTTTGTTATAGCCTTAATAAGAAGATATTTGGCAGCCTGATATCGGCCTGCAGCGCCATTCTTTTCCTTCAAACGAAATCCTAAAGTACGTGTGATATACTGTTTTTTGGAAGAAAAAAAACCAGCACCTAATGCGTGGCTCTTAATATGGCACTTATCATGAATTCGCAATGGAAGGGAAGAAAATTAATCAGGTCTATCTTCTAACTAGGTAGCCTAAGCAAGTATGTAAACAAAGGGCTCATCGAGTCGCCAAAGCAGATTGAAATATCATGAGAACTGAGATACCTAGGATGGTAAAAGATGGTACGAAGAAAGGAGCCTAAAGATTCAAGACACACTCACTTTTAGTGTATTTGAAACTCATTTCAATTTTCAATTTTTGTTTTCAGAAAAGCGAAAATCAAAATCACTTTGAGATTTTTTTTTCTCTACAAAACTGATGGGCTGTTTGATATAGTTTTACATAATCTGCTATGGTAATAACACCCTAACTTATGAATTAGGGCTTTATTGGTTTGATTGGAGTTTGATTGGGTGAATGATTTGATTGGTTTGGAATTTACCTACGCAAATTGAGGATACTAGGGCTAATCGATAGATGAAATCTTTTGGTGGTGTTTATTGTAGAAACAATGGTAATCGGTATGATGGTGAATTGAATTTAGAGGAGTGATGGTGGCAGATCGGCGGTCAATCGCTGTGGTGGTTGGCAGTGTTTGTAATTTGATTTTCGGATGTGTCGGTCATTGGTGGTGGTGGTGGTGGCGGCGATCAACGGGTATGGTGTTTGACAATCTTGGTGGTTTTGTGTTCTTTGGTGATGAGTATTAGTGATGAAGATTGAAGAGAAGAAGAGACATAAAATACTTCGAACATAAGTTAAAAGATGGATCTCAAAAAACAAAACAAAACTGAAAGCTGAAAAATCTTTTGAAATCTGATTTATAAAACTGGAAGGAAAAAAAAAACTAAATCTGAATGTTAAATAGCAATGCTTTTTTCTAGTTTTAAAACTGAATAAAAAACTAAAAACAAAAAGTAGCGTTTAAAACAGCTTTCGGTAGTCGGAATATATGGAATGGAAGCTTGGAAAGGATAACGTTACAATTTCGCTTTCATTCTTGAACGCCTTCCAATCACAATCCTTGATCTGCTTCCCACCCAACCACGAAGCTAATTAAAGCAAAGAGCCTGAGAGGTGGTAAAATATACTCCACACAATATTGCAGTGCTCCAAGCCGGGTTCCCGCAACTCTTTCTTGGTGCTGAAAAATTCTGTAATTGTCAGTAACGTGCAATTACCATAGATGTCACTATAATTTTTAAGATGGTCAAAACCATGGGAGAGGCGGAGCGATAACAAAATAGGTACAGGCTTCCAACAACCGGCCGAGGCATATGTACTTCCGGCTTGAGATGACCCAAACCTTGAGCAATTACTGCGTTCTGTCTGCTTAATTGAAACGAGGAACACCACTTAAGCCCAGTATCAATATATCCAGGAAACCCTTCAAGATATGATTGAACAAAAGATGAAGTAAGTAATCCGCGTAATAAAATCCACAGCTAACTTCTCAAGCTGCGGCTATTGTCACAAATCACCACAAACACATACAATCAATCTCTAACGCGTCAAAAGCTCCAACTTAAACGAACATTTGGGTCTACAAAACTCCAGATTCTTTAGTTATCAATTCATTGTCAATATATAGTCGGCACACCCCTCCTCTATTTTCTAAGGCATGTGAGTTCCAAAACACTCCTCTAAAGGGCGAAGAGTTCAACTATTTTTGCCTTTCCCAAAGTGCTTAACAGCTATAGATATATTGCTGTAATCGTGATGAGAAAGGTTACAGCTATGATATGCTTTAGCATGCACTTGCTATAATATGTATATATATATATATATATATATTGGTTAAAATCAAATCTAATTTAGCGCAGCAAAAACATTGGGACGAGAAGTTATACCAAAACCCAGATAAGAATTTGTAAGCAGGACCAAATGAGGATTGTTTACTCTTCGTCTCCTCTAACAATAAGGGACCATAGCACATTGCACATCTTGTTGCTGACATGTCATTGAAATAGGTGCACTGATCACATGCCCAGCCATTTAATTTGTCCTCGCTTTGGGGCCAAAAACCAACCTCGTCTCGTTTTCTTTTTTTCGAGGAAGAACTTACATCCGATAGATCATTTTGCAATGCTGTAACCAACTTCTCAAAGTGGTTCCGAGTCACAGAAGTCAGATGGACTAGTTTCCTCTGAAAATCAGCATAACCGACTATGTCAGTAGCTGAAATTTTCTCCATGAGATTAGCTTGTACTTCCCCCTCTGCGCATTCATGAAGCTTTTCTAGAGCAGCCTCGGCCTGACGTTGCAAGAACTCAAACAGTTCTTTCTTGGCAAGTTCGCCAGCGGGTAGGTAGTACCCATAAGCATATGTCCACGTGAGAATCTGCCTACATTCAACTATCTGTACCCATGCTTCTACAAGATATTCCAACTCTATCTCAAGTTTCCCCAAATTTTCGCTAATTTCCTTGACTTTGGTAGTTCGCATCTGATGCAAATCCGCTGCTGCTTTTTTTGTTGATGTTAGGTTGGCCTCCCAACGTTCAAAATAATGCGTGTATCTGTCCAAAGACTCCTTGGCTCTTTCTCTCCTCATCGTGGTTTCGTCCTTGTACACTCCCTCCTCGTAACCATTGCACCAAAAAGAGCTATTATGGTTTTGCCAAGAACCAAGACATATCCAGCAAAACTGATGCAAGCACGGAGGCCCGCACGTCATGTGATTGCAACCCTTATTTTTCTCAATGTTTCGCTTGCACTTGGGACAAGGCTTCGAATTTGCAATAATCCAGTTCATGTTCTCAGACTCGTCGCTGTTTTTCCTTATCCACTTGGCCCTAGTATCGCAGTCCACAGGACGATGGACTTCCTCGGTACAATTCCAGCAAAAGCTATGTAAGCACAAGCAATTTACGTCATAAACTTCACTGCCAACTTCGTATTCAACAGCAAAATCGCAGCCTGGTGCAGGACACCATTTCACATTTTTGCTGTCTTCGACGTAAGACCTAACAATGTATCGATGGTACCTGTTCTTATCTTTCTCGGACGCCAACAGATCAACCATATCTTCACCCACGGCCGCGTTACAAGATGGATCCGGGCATCTAAGCGTCAAACAACCCGGCCCATCGTTGATGGATGTGCTAATATAACCTCGCCAACATGTAACACAGAACAGGTGGGAACAAGCAGAAGTACACATCACCTTATCAAGAGGGTGGTCTTCGAAACAGATCAAACACGAAACCGATTGATCGCGAGGAAGGCGGACGGAATTAGCCGGCTTCTCTGTTAGCCCAACAGCCTTGCGTACGCCCTCTTCGTCGGCAAACCATGCCTCGTGGACGTCAGTGACGCTCCAGTTGTAACGCCGCAGCAGCTTGCACGCGGCAACTCGCGATACCGAGAGAACGGTAGCGATCTCGGTGATTTCGCCCTCGAGACGCCGCCGAATGTCTTCTTCTTTCATGATCGTGTAGCTTTTCTGCCGGAAAATTTTAGAGGGATCCAGAGAGCCATCACTATCAAAGTCTACTCCGTCATCATCGTTCATACAGAACTCTGGATCCATGCCCGAAACAATTCGAGAAAAGACTAAAGATTGTTCAACTAGAAGAACCCTAGGGGAGAAGGGGAGGCATAAAGGACTTGTAGATATACCCGAGTTCCTTTGAACCGAAGCTTTTGCTGTACGTTGACACACAACTCTTTAGGCGTAAAACAGGGGATTAGATTTTGATTTTGCTTCAGAGGGGCTATTTTCACCTCCAAATATGCATTTTTACCCCTCCACATGCTATATGCTGACTTAATTGCCCTCACAGAATACCTCCTGGAAACACTACTAATGTTTTCTTTGGCCTTGTAACACTGTCCGGTGATAAATTAAATAATCGTTTGACAAGTAAAGATACGGTAAATATAATAAGTATAATCCGCTTTATATATTCTAAATCTATGTTAAGATGGAAGCAATCTATGTCAAGATGGGGAGTGTCTATCTACACACTGATTTTTATGTTTTTGACACTCATTTTTCATTAAAGGTACAACATTGATGAAGTATTAAATTATTTAGTGACAATTTGATGTGTGAACAAACACATGAATGGAAGGAGGAAATCCAATGAAGGGAAGGAGTATAGACATGCCCTATCAAGAATTCGCGAAAACTCAAAGGAGAAAATCCAACGAACGGAACGAGTATTGAAGAAATGCGGCTTTAGAAGGATCTTGTTAAGTTTAAGTTTTGCGACGAATTTGGAAGGCAATGAATGATGCTCTATATATAATGTTGGAGAAAATACACCACCCATAAGCGAGTGAAACTTGTCCTCTGTACACTGTTTTGTATAGTCAAACATTGACCATGGACATACACATCCTTTTCATATATTCTAGACTTTTTCTTTTCAGAAAACTCAAGAATCCTTACCTAGACAATCCTTGGACGCTATGGAATATAATTGCTTACGGTGACTACCTCTCAGGTAACCTCCTCCAACTAGGAAGAGAGAACCACCCCCCCCCCCCCCCCCCCAGTTTTCCTTCAGAATTTTATCTTTTCTACGATCCCCATCCGTCCGAGTCACCTTTTGTCTTGTGCTTCGTAAATCCGTTCCCCTTCTCGTTTGGTCCTGTCCAAATTTCATTCACAACAATATATGTGATGGAATATTTTGTGATTCTTATCGCTTAGTCCAAATCGATGAGTCCAAACAGCAGAAAAAGAAAGCTAAATACTGGAAGTCTCCAACCAGGGGTTCACTTTCAGGTTCAACTATAAGAACCAAGGCTCGGCGATTTTTCCTATGTATCATCCTCGATATAACTTACCAACAAAGTTATCTCTATAAGCTTAAGGCTAATAAATAAGCATAAAGATGAAACAGTAACTGTCGCTAAAGCTAAACTTTGGTTATGATTGAAACTTTCAGCTACAAATATTCACTAAGGGCTTTATAAACAACTCACAATACCTAACACTTTCGTGCCCGCCAATGTTAAACCAGAAAGAATAAGGGCATAGTAATACAAAAACTACCATAACCTAATATATTAGTTCTCGAAAAACTCCTTCACGATGTCACTTTCTTGTTCCGGGCCTTTCGGCCAGAATGGGTCCCCTGAATTTTTTTTAGATTTATGTTCTACTCTTCGTTCCGATCTTTGGTGCTTCCTCTTAACGTTTTTGTAAGCATTGGCTTTTTCTTTAGCTTCATTGTATACTTCTTTAAACTGCTATTATAGTATTTCTCATTGAGCACCAAAAACGATTTAAGAACCAAAGAAAGGTGATCAAAAGTAAAAACTGGGAGTTAGAATTTAGAATCAAAATGTATCTTTGGAAATTATCAGAAACAGCTCTTACATCAACTAGGTTTATTAATCAAGTGCGTGAACATGCCTACAATCGTTTTCGTCTCTAATCAGGTAGCCAACCAAGAGAGGGCAAACATGTGAAAAATGGCCTTATTTGGATCGAAACGGATAAGTTAAGATGATCCATATAACTTAGTGGCAAGATAGACCATCAAAATTTTCCTTGGAGAATTTCCATATGGTTTGTGATGCATTCGCACCAAATGACTACTCTACCTTTTGATTTTCAATGGACATTATACATGTATGTTTTCTCGATGAAAGCAAGATGATTGAGAGAGTGCAAATTATGGGGTTTGATTTGAATTGAAGGCCATCAATCTGTTGTGGAACACACTAGCGAAACAAAATTTTCAAAGATTTGCTTGAGAATTGTTTTCTCACTCATATATATGCATATGCAATCTTTTGTGATTATAGTCCGTGAAACAGGCTGAAATTCAGGTCGCTATGCATTTACAACCCTTTTAAACCCCTCTTTCTCCACAAAGTTAATGGGTAATTCATCAATAATTATTATGCCATGCGAGCTCCTTGCGACAAAAATCTTGATTAAAACTTGACCTCCATCCAACAACGACACTTTGGCCGCTATTGTTGGTTGATGATTGAGATGCAAGTAATTTTTGATATTCTTTGCAACTGTTATACACAGCACCAAAATAATCTCAAACATGAGATGTTGCAAAAGTTTTTTTGCACTGACCTCTACCCATTCCTTTTGCGGTTTCCTTCTTTAGGACTAACCTAGAACCAACTATCATGGAGTTGCTCTCGTCCATCATGATTGAAGCATTATCGTCAATAGAATTGTCTCTTTTGCATCCAGGTCTGTAGTTGATTTTGTTCTTGCTCTTGCTTGGAGGAAGAGAAAAAGTAATAACAATATCCAGGCTAAATCAAGCATTATTCTGGCTATAACTCCTTCTTTCGACAAGGTGGGTTGAGGGATCACAGAAGCTACATGAGGGCACAAATGATTGAACATTTACATGCCATCACGTAGAAGAAATTCCATGGATCGGGTCTTACTAGCTGGTCTAAGTGTGGTCGAAAACAAATGAAATTGCTCCACTGTACTCCCTTTTTAGTACAAATAAGTCCCATCGAAAATAAAGTTGATTTCAGAGTTATTTTGATATCTCTCCCAACTCAGTGCTTACCGTGCTATTCATATGTGGCACTGCATAAGGCTAGTCAGAACTCATTTATGCTTCTCTTTGTTAATGGGACCACACATCACTCCCTTCTCTATTAGAATAAATCAGTCATTGGTGTACTATTTTTTTCAAATAGCACAACCCAGGTTATCTCATTTAATTGAAAATTGGAACAAGAACTGAGTTAGACTTGATTTGGAATCAAGGCAATTTTTAAGCCACCAGACCCTAGAAAAATGCCAAAATCTGCTGACTGTTTGAGACACGAGGGGATGACCGAATGAAAGATTGAAATGGGTTTGTTGACTTCGTTTCTTTGATGTTAGGATGGGTTGAAATGGGTTCAATGGGCTTGACCCAGTAATGCTCGCACTAATTGTAAAGAGAGAATACAATTCTTGAATGCTTGGATGGTTTGGCTAAGTGATGGCCTTACTTATACATGTCCACCTCCTTAATGGACAGTAGTGATCAATTTGATCGTATGGTGTATAATGAGTATCTAGAATTTTTCTTAGAAATCTCTAAATATTTGCATGTGCTACAACTGTGTAGAATTCTCCGTAATTTACAAGGAAGATGTCTTAGGCGTCCATAATATGTCTCCTTTTGTACGGAGCGGGACGCAGCTATACTTGGTATTAACAAGAACTATACTATTTTCAGAACTCTTTTGGTATCGTGAAATTAAAACTATAAATTTTCCTTAAAATACTCCCATATTGAGAAGTTTTATACCCAATATGTACATAGGCTCACAACAATTCAACATAAATACATAACCTCAAAAATCTCCCTTCAGTAAGCTCTTACCCTTTCTCCTTATTTTCTGCCATTATCACAATTTTTACTCTTTGGCTTCTTACCCTTCTTGATACTCCCACGGGAATCACGCTGCCCATGGGATTGCCCAGCAGTCATTGACTTTTCTTGTTTATTTTCTTCTGCCAAAGAGTTGATATCTGGTAGACCATCCTGTAATGTACTAACCAACTTCTCAAAGTGATTTCGAGTCACACGAGTCAGATGCACTAGTTTTGAACGAAAATCGGCAAACTCAACTATGCCTATATGCTTCTCCAAGAGGTTCGCTTGAACTTCCATCTCTACGCATTGATGAAGCCTTTCTAAATTAGCCTCGGCCTGACGTTGCAAGAACTCGAACAGATCCTTCTTGGTAAGTTCAGCAATGGGAAGGTAGTATCCATACATGTACGTCCATGCCAAAATTCGCCTATATTCGATTATATGTAGCCAGGCTTCTACAACAAACTTCAGCTCTGGCTCGGGCGTTTCAAAACTCTTGCTAATTTCCTTGATTTTCACAGTTTGCATCTCATGTAAGTCCGCAATTGCTCTTTTAGACGACGATATGTTGGCCTCCCAACGTTCAAAATAGTGTTTGTCTCTCTCTGCCGCCTCCTTTGCTTTCTCTCTCCTAACGGATTCTCTGTTCTGTCCCTTATTGTACTGATTGCACCAAAAATAATTGCTATGACCTGACCAAGGTAGAAGGCATATCCAGCAAAACTGATAGTTACACGGCGGCATGCAAACCATGTGGTTGCAGCCCTGGTTTTTCTCAATTGGCTTCTTGCACTCGGGACAAGGCTTGGAACGAGTAATCATCCAGTCTTTATTCTTAGACTCCTCATCACTGCTTCTCAATATCCACTTGGCCCTAGTATCACAGTCCACCGGGCGATGGGCTTCCTCCATGCAATTCCAACAAAAGCTATGTGAGCACAAGCAATTCAAGTCATAACTTTCACTCCCAGCATCCAATTCAATAGCACAACCACAGCCCGGGAAAGGGCACCATTTCGTCCTTTTGTTGCCCTCGACGAAAGACCTAATAATGTTCCCATGAAACCTAACTCTGTCTTTCTCAGACGCCAACAAGTCCACCATATCTTGGCCCACAGCGGATTTACAAGATGGATCCGGGCACTTGAGCGCGAGACATCTGAGACCATCGTTGATGAATGTACTAATGTAACGTTGCCAACATGTAACACAAACCCAATGGGAACAAGCAGCAGTACTCTTTACCTCATCGAGAGGGCAGCTTTCGAAACATATTAAACACACAACAGTATCTTGGTCACTTGTACTACCGTCAGGAAATTTTACGGCATTATCAGCTGGCGGCTTATCCAAGAGGCCGTAGACCACGCGTGCGCGTTCTTCGTCAGCGAACCATGCTTCGTGCACGGTGGTGACGCTCCACTTGTGACGGTGGAGCAGCATGCTTGCGGCAAATCTTGATACAGACAGAACGGTAGCAACCTCCGTTATGTCATCCTCAACACGCCGCAGTATATCTTCTTCCCTCAAGATGGTATAGTTTTTGCCCCAGCGGTTAAGGGAAAGATCAAAAAAACCCATCTATCTCGTTCTGTATATCCTCCTCTGATTCCATAGTAAGAGGCATATCATCCTCTGAATCCATAATAAGAGGCATATCATCCTCTGAATCCATGGTAAGAGGCGCGTCCTCCTCTGAATCCATGGCTTAAACAAGAAGAAAGCCCTCAACTTGTCCAGAAGAACAAATAAACCCAAGGGGATTTGTCACCAAGGAAAGGTATAGTCTTGACTCGAGGATCTTTTCGGGATAGTCCAAATTGAACTGTTTGGCGTAAAAGGTGGGTGGGTGTCCTCGGAATTCCGAACTAAGAAGGCCTAGAGACCAAATTCATCCAAAATTTGGATTTCATTATGAGAATCCATGTACAATTCAGTTCTTTTTTCCCTTTGGAACAAAAAGGAATTCAAATCATAAAATCGTAATTTTGCGTTTAAAGAAGAGAAAAGTAGAAAGGCAATGAATCTTTTGATAATCTTATCATCGCTTTATGGTTAAAAACAAAGAAAATTGCTATTTAGTTCCATTTTAGTCATTTAGGCTTCACTTTGTAGCAAACAGATAAGGCCTTTAGCGAAAAAATTCGAGCCCGAGGTGTGAAAAGCTGAGCTCAAGATATCACTTCCCAAAAGATTATAACTGCTTCCCACGTTTTGTGACGGCCGTGGTGATTATAGTCCTGATGTAAGTGGTGGTCTAGCGGAAAGTGATGGTGGTGTGGCATTAGCAACGGTGGTAGCAATCTGATGGTGGTGGTGCTGGTGATAGGGTGTCATGTCGCTAGTGGTATTCATGGTGACGATAATGACCGTGACTGCATAACACTGGTGGTGGTGATGATAGAAATGTTGGTAGCGGCAGCAACGACAATGGTGATATAAAGGCAATAGTATTGCCAATAACGGTGGTGACGACACCAAAGATGATGGTGGTGACAGTCATAATGGCGTGGCAACAAAGACACTAGTGGCAGTCTAGGATAGTGATGGTTATAATAGTGGTGGTGGTGTTCGTAATAGCATATTGGTGGTTGAGGTGTGGTGACGATAGTAGCCAAGGTGTGGTGACGATAGTAGCCAAGGTGGTGGTGAGTATAAAGGTCCAGTGGTGGCGGTAGTAATGGTGGTCTTTGGTGATAGCACATGGAAAATAGTGGTGTTGTTGATAGTGGTGGTGAACTAATGTGGCGGTAGTGGTTGAAGCAATCAAGTGATGGCGAAACCGATGGTAACAGTGGCAGTGGAGGCAAATATGTGGTGGTGGTGGTGGTGGTGGTGATGATGGGATGGTAATAGTGGTGATAATGACAATGAAGGTGGTGTGAGAGCAATGGAGGTGGTGTGGCTGGTGGGTTCTTGTGTACAGGAAAAGCAAAATTATTAACATAGTTGTTTTGAATTCACGTAAATCTAAATCTTAAGAAATTCTACCATTCTTAGTCTGAATTCACGCTATAAAAATAAATGGAGCTAAATCTCATGAAATTCAATTTCAACTCCTGTATTCTATATTCCAAACCGTTATATTTGAGTAACTAGAAGAAAAATCCAACAATTCTATGGCTCCAAACACCATGCTCAGGTCTTAGCATTATTTACTGTACATAGAAATTAAGTATTAAAACTTTTAGATGCTGGAAATACTATTGCAGAATCGATGGACAATGCGAGGGTGGATGTGGACGCTTTATCCTTGAGAGGTTGTTCGTCCTCTTTATCTACAAGTTGTAACAGAGAAATCAACTTCGGAAGATAAAGCAAACGACAATTTATTACAGAGGTTATTTATAAAGTAATATATGACAGAGGTTATTTATAAAGTATCAAGTGATGTTTATGAAAAGACGTGAACAGTTATTAGCTGTTGATCACTCAGTCTTTTAAACTAGGCATGGAGGTTTGAAGGACGTTCCTAGAAAAGTTTTTTTTTTAATAAAATTCATAAAAAAAGGTGAACAATCACTCCCCTTTAAATTGGATCCAAGTCTAACTGGCTTAAAAACGATAGGGCTATTCATAAGGCAGGGCTCCTAGCAACCATTCGCCTAAGAGGGTGTTTGGGATTGATTAAATCTTGGTCAAACCTGATTTAATCTAGATTAAATCAGGTTTGTGAGTGTTTGGCAAAATAGATTAACAGATTTAATCCATCTCCAAAAGCTAAAAACTGATTTAATCCATAATCCTCAAAAGTGAGGATTATGAAATAATCACTTTTTCCATAATCAGGTTTGACCATGTAATTTACCATCCTATCCCTATATTTTTTACAAAAAGACCTCTCATACCCCTTAATTAATTAGATAATTGCTGGAGTTTATCTCTTCTCTACAAACCTATTTTCCATACTAATGTTTGTAATGCTATTTGTGATGCGGTTTCTACTAGATAAATATATTTTTTTTTTGCTCAAGATAAATTTTATTTGTAATTTTGGGATGTTGTCCTACTATAAGCAATAACGTGAGATTGTTTATGTTTTTAATTTAAAATAAAAAGTAACAACTTTTATAGGGCGTGAAAATAGTTATTTTCATAATTTATTTGGACATTATAATTATTTACTAATAAAAGTTATGTTAACGTTACTTGAATATTATAAAAAGTATTTATTGAATGCCCTCTATGGTCATTTTGTTATAGTGAAACTGATTTAAGTACTTTTTATCCAAACACTTTTTATAAATTTAATCTAATTTACAATTACTTTTACCAAACAACAAATTGATTCTCATTAAATCAGATTTTGAAAACTGATTAAAATTTAAGCAGAATCTGTTTAATCTTAATCATAGGCCAGCCCAAGCTCGAGCCTGCAGTTCTGTAGTGCACAACACATGTGAGACCATGTTCAAACCCATTTTGTGTTACTTTGAAATCTTAAAACTTTTTAACTTAACCATACACTTTATTTTTATGTTCAGGTGTTACATATTGGAAAACTTTCCGGTAGGTAGTGCCCCGTAAATATAACACTGTCCAACATTTTTGCATTTAATTGGCACATGTGGACGGCAGGAAATCAAACACGAGGATCTTGTCTCTCTTAGGGGTTTATTTTGGAGCCAGCACAAAATACAAACGCAGATACAAAAGGACAGAACAGGGGCACTGTTGAAAATTTAATTTGGAATCACAAACAAAGACTTTGAGGCGCGTAATCACTGTCTTTAAAATTTTATTTGTTTACACTCGAAAAACGAGTTTGCTGATGGGTTAATTTCCAGTAAAACTATTTTTTTCCGAAAATACAAAATATTTTCCAACTAAGTGCACCTAATAACGCGCCTAAACTCTCGCACCCACGCGTATGCAGCATGGGGACTAGCACACTCTAGTCTTACTACCAAGTACGTAGAAGCATGTTCTCACTTTTGCTTGTTTTCGAACAAACTTACAAACCCAACAGGCACGGGCATGGGAGCACATATGCGGTCTAGGCCAAAAGTAGAAAATAGGATATAGAATCAGAGGCATCTTCCCTCGATGGCACTGGGAGCAGATATGCTGTCTTCTTTGGACCAAAAAGTTTGAGATCCAGAAATTTCGAGTCTAGTTCTAGAGTGACCCCAAAAACTTATCTTGAAAGACTGAAAGAAATTAAGAATATAGAGAACCTATGAACATTGTTTGTTTCCTTTCTTGGGGAGCAAAATGTCCTCCGATATGCACAAGAGTCAGGTTACGAAGTCTGGGAAGGTTGATGTGCACCATCTATTTACCATGTCTTGAAGCCATGATGACCTCTCTCAAGTCATTGTGGATATTAAATATAGCAAACATGTAGTAGTAAAAGTTAAACTACAATCTTAGAAATCTCCTTGTCCGATCTCCGGAAAAACCTAAGATCAGCATGCCAACTGATTGTTCAATGAAAAGGAGTAGAGATAAGCCACAAGGAAAAGTGTGAAGATACTGATGTCAAGAAGAAGAAAAAAGAAACACTAGAATCAAGAAGCTGTTGATAACTGTGTGTGTATCTCTCCGTCGACTTACTTTGTCCTCCTTGTATATCCATCATGCCCTTACTGTACGTGTATATCTGCAGCCCAGCTCAATCAAAGTAGACCTCTGCGGGAAGACATGTTTAATTTAAATGCGTAGTAGTCATACTAGAACTCTAGTCAGTGAGACCCCGTCAGGCATTTTATGCAGTAGTCACCATAACATATGTAAGATTGTAAGGGATCCAACACAGACCTACATCAAACAGCCCTCATGGTGCTACCAGAAAACTGATTCGTACTTCGTTGAACTTAAATACTTAAAAACAAACTTGTTTTGGTATCAGAGACACCCATATTAGAAGTTGAAGCCTTTGACAAATTAAATTTTACTCGATCTGAACCTGTAACCTTACTTGTATCGCTCCACCTTTTCTTCGCTTTTTTTTGTTTCTGTACCTCTTTCCCTTCTCTTCTTCTTGTTCCCTTGCCCAAAAGGATTCTTGCCTGTGCGGCACATCTTGCATTTCATCGTCGACCTTTTGTTCAAAGAAGTGCACAGGTTGCACGTCCAACGTGAAACATCCACATCTGACAGTCCATTCTCTAATGCTTTAACCAAGTTTTCAAAGTAATTCCCAGTAACGGTAGTCAAACTGCTTACTTTCGCACGAAATTTTCTAAAATTGGTATCTGAATAATCAGTATCATCCACAAGGTAATCTTTTAGTTCCTTCACCGTGCATTGATGAAGCCTTTCTAAACCGGCTTCCGCTTCACCTTGCAAGTACTCAAAAAACTGCTTCTTGGCAAATTCGCGCTCGTCTAGGTAGTATCCGTATGCGTATGTCCACGATAACACCCGCCTGCACTCGGCTATCTGTAGCCAGGCTTCTCGAACAAATGCCAACCGTGACTCGGGTACGATTTTGCCAAGTTTCTCGAGTTTTGTGGTTTCCGTTCTACGTAAACCTGCAACTGCCCTTCTCATCGCCGATAAATTAGCTGCCCAACGTTCGTAATAATGAGCATATCTTTGTATAGGCTTCTTTGCCATGTCTCGCCTCCTCTCATCTTCGGCGTGCTCGTCCTTGTTGTAACGGTTACAAGCAAACGAAGTGTTGTGAAACTCTCCAAGACATAGCCAGCAAAACTCGTATTTGCATGGCGCCGAGCATGTCACGTGCATACAACCTTTGTTTTTTTCAATCGGGCGTTTGCACTTTGGACAAGGCTTGGAATTCACAAGTATCCACTTCGTGTTTGCAGCCTCGTCCTTGTTTTTGAGCATCCACTTCGCAACGGTATCGCAGTCCACCGGACGATGGGCTTCCTCGGCACAATTCCAGCAAAAGCGATGCAAGCAAAGGCATCTCACGTCGTAACTCCCGCTTCCTGGTTCGTACTCAACCGCACATTCACAGCCAGGACCAGGACACCACTTGATCCATTTCGTTTGCTCAACGTAAGACCTTAAAACGTAGCGGTCATACTTGCCCTTATCTTCCTCGGACGCAAGTAACTCAATCATATCGCCGCCCACGGCCATGCTACACGATGGATCCGGGCATCTGAGCGTCAGACACCCAGGTCCACCATCAATAGACGTGCTAATGTAACTTTTCCAACAAGTTGTGCAATACAAATGGCAACAACCAGTAGTGCTCTTCAAGCTATCAATAGAATAGTTTTCGAAACAGATAGAGCAAATAAAAAGACGAGTGCCACCAGTACGAACCGAATAAGAACCAGCTGGATTTTCGAACAGACCAACGGCCTTTCGCACTCCCTCTTCGTCGTTGAACCACGCCTCTTGCACGCCGTTGACGCTCCAGTTGTAGCGGCCCAACAGCAAGGAGGCGGCGGCTCTCGAGACAGAGAGCAGGGTGGAGACTCCTTCGGTGTCGTTGTGGATGCGCTGCCGTATATCCTTCTCCTCCAAGACGGTGTAGCTTCTCTCGTGGCTGGCGGCGTCGACATCGGCGCCGTCCGTGTCCTTATCGATGAAGGTATGATCTTCGGCATCGTCATTATCGCTGTCCGCGTCCTCGGCGTCGCCGGAATCGTACATATCATCATCGGAATCCATCGCCTGCAAACCCTAGCGGAACTGATCTAGCGTTTCTTAGCTCTCTTCCAGGCTCTGGTATTCTAATAGGACTCAGAGAGGGCAGGGGACGGCAGTTCCTGCGATTCTTATAGCCAGAGTTGGCGGAAGAGTAGGGTCCTTTCAACTCTATAGTTGGAGGGCCCAACTGGCCCCTGGCCATATGGGCCTACCCAGTCGTTTCCCCGATCCAATTTTCGTGCTGTTGGAAAATAGCGACAGATTTCTACATCTTTGGTGGGTACAAATTTTAGCAACCAACGACGTAGGGTTATAGTAGGACACTTAATTAGGGAAACAATTTTCAATTTTTTTGGGGTATAACGTACTTGATCACTGATAGTGTAATTAGAGCGGATCCTGATAGGCTCAAGAGATGTAAAAATCTTACGTTGATACGTATATTGTTAGTGACTAGGTCGATCCCCAACCAAAAAGATGTAACGATATTGACTATCAAGACGAGAAATTTGTTCACGGGATTCAAATTTGCATAAAACACATAATATAAACTCAAGTACATAAGAATAGGTGCCGTAAAAGATATCGTAAATTAGAATTCAAGTGGGAGTTGCACTTAAATCCACAACGATCCTTCGAATACGACTAGGGGGATAGAAGCCCACGGAACGCCTATCCTAAATTAAGGAGAATATAGTGTCAGTAATCTATTGGACGACAATAACATAGTAATATCACAAGAAAATGAGTGCGTATTTAATAAAATCCTATATGAAGACATTAACACATGTATATACGTGTATATTATCAGTCTAGCGAGGAAGTCCCTTGAGTTTGAATAAAATAAAAATAGAAAAATAAGCAATCCGTCTAATTTTTAATTTGCTGATTATTTCTTTGTAGATGGAAGATGAAGCACCAACCACTAGGTAAGTGGTCAAACCCACAATGCGTTGTATCATATGAACAATTCACGTCGGTAAGGTTCTACTTGATACCAAAAGAAGGGTTGAGATTTCAGTGGTAGTGTCTTTGATACGTTATCATATATCTTCTTCATTAATGACAGCACAATTATTTCACTGGTGGGATCGAGCTAGTCTCTAACGTTGTACGCATCAAACGTATAATCCGCAGCATCGCCCTTGTAAAAGTCTTCGGAATAACACAATTCTTCACCTAAAGCCACTAGTAAAGAAAAAAGAAAAAGAAACCCTCACCGAAAGGTGTTTGAGACAAAAGGTGACTCATCTTTCACACACTGAAAAGCTTGGACTAAAGTATTCAGAGAGAACACACTACTTTCCTTCCCCTTGACGTCCTTACAATTTCATCTTGATCTCCTTACAATTTCATCTTTTTACATCTCATCTCATACATCACTTTCTGTAGCACTTTTTACCATCAAACTATCACTAACCCTACTTCATCACATATGCACCATTACCCACTAACACACCACCATTATTTTTCAACAAAGGAAGGAGAATCCAATTAGGGTTAGTTCTTAGCTGGGACCTTGTGTGGCTTCTAATCTTAATTTACCAAGCCGCTAATACTGAAACTACCAACCAATATGCCCATACGCTCAACTACAATAGTGCTGCTCAAAGCAAAGAGAAAAAAATATATATATTTGCTAACAGTGTGATTGCACAAATTTCCCTATGTCCACATTGCCAAGAAGCAATGATCATCGCGACACTCTAGCTAAAAGACTAAAAGTTAATCTCTTAGCCACAAATCTGCAAAAATGGATCTAGCGACCATAAGCATCAAGGAAAACTATAAGAAAGCACATAACATACTGGCCAAAACTATAAGAAAGCATACAAGACATTACGACCAAACCTAAAACAGACATGTAGAACTATAACTTGCCGGTAAAGCATACATTAGGAGCGGCTTAGAACTTGTTTTGCATTTAAGAGGGACTTCAACGTTCAATGAAAAAGTACATACAAAACCAAGTGCAATCTACAGAGTACTCACAATACACCGGAGATAGTAAACTTTTCAGTACATTAAACTTGTTACATCGATCTTGCGAGTGTAACATATACAATGCAGAAGATTGACAAATGTAAATGTAGCTTTTCGACCAGACTAGCTGGAGTTCATCTCTAGACGATCGATACACATCCCTAAGCTACATACTTCTCGGTCAATAAATAATCCCGTCGTCTTACTAGACTTGTATTATGGGTAGCTAACTGAGACGTCGATGTTACGAGAACAATACATTTGAATTCAGTGATCATGGTTTGTAGAAAAGTTTGAACACGCACCACACAAATCACAGCATTGTGATAGTGCTAGAAGGCTATTTTAGATGCGATGAAGAGAAAAAATTATAACCTCAACAAATTTGTTAGAGGCATTATCTTAGTGTAGTTCAAAAGTTTGGATGCCGCCTACTTTTACTCTCGTTCAGAAAAACTAGAAGAAACAGATGGCCCCAACAAAATATAAAGGGTAACACAAGGTGCCCTTTCTTGATGAGGCTGGGTAAGTACTGGTTATGAGTTATTCATTCTGAATCCAAAAACAAAAAGTTGTTCTTAATTCTTGAACCTTACAGAGCACTCCAGCTCTTTTTTATCAAAGCCACAAAGAAATACAAGGAATTCACCAACTTTCTCGCTGTTAACTGAATAGAATAAAAACCCTAAGCTAACCGACACTAAATGTACCATGTATGTGAGACAATATACCTCACACCCTTGCGACTAGATGTTGCATTTGTTGTTAATCAAGTTTTCCGGTATGCATGATCTGCAGACTTGTCATCTTCAGGCTGTAAAATGAAATTATCAGTGTATCAATGGTAGTATTGAGCGTGTGGTATCTCTTTCCATCAATCTTACGTGATGCAGATTGGACGCCTTATGTGACGCAGATTGCGCTGGTGGTCAAATAATCGCCGTCCTACTACCTGAAGATGCATTATCAGTCCTACTGTCCTCACTTGGACTGCAATTGTTTCTCGATCTAGTGTCAAAAAGGAATACCGCCCTTGCTATATCCCCAGCCGAAATACACTGGTTATGCTATCTATCCCGTGAACTTGGCATAATACTCCGATCGCTTCCTAGCATCAACTGCAATAATATCTCTGCCCTTCACACGGTAGCCAACTCCATTCTCCAGGCGCGCACTCATCATATTGAAACAGACTATCACTTAATCCGAGAAATACTAGCTCGTGGTTCTCTTAAAATTCGATACGTTTCCTCTCATGAACAACTAGCTGATGTCTTTACCAAGGGTTTGACTCGAGAATGGTTCCTTCTTCTTGGATCGAAGCTCAAGCTCAAGCTCCATCATATTCTGTTTAATGTCGCTATCACAGCAGATTCGGAAGACATGGTTCTAGTACGTAGAATCAAAATTGATTGAGCCATTTCATTACCTATGCATTTCACACATGTATATGTCTTTGTCTATTTTCCATTTCCTGTATTTAGCACATGTATAATCATAACATATCTTATCCTTCATTGTAAAGCCAGCATATGCACTGAATGTAAACAAGGGCTAAGTAAGCGTTTACTCATCAATTCTCTATTTCTTTGCTCCATGTTCTCTCCGTTTCTGTTTTCCTTCAGTAAACAGAAACACAAGATCCAAACAATGACTTCTATAAACTGGAAATAAGATCCAAACGAGAACCCCATTCTGCTCACAATGTGCTGCAAAAACATGTCAACTAATAAAACTTTTTCTTCGGCTAAGGCAAAAAGGCAGAGCATCTAATCAACAAATTTTCGAAACATAATGAAAATAGTCACCCAATCAACAAAGCCAATAGTAAAGGTACATAAAATAAACATCAAAATTTCCATATGAAATGCTAGTGTAGGTCAATTTCTAAACTAGGACACTGTCCACTAGCAAGAGAGATGAAAGAACAAGATTTCCACTGAAATCTTCCTAATTCAGGTATCTTCCAAAGCCAAGTGCAAGAAAGTGACATCCTTCCCTTGGAATGTCTCTTATTCTTTTTCGTCCTAAGAAAAACGAGAAGAAACAGGTTGCTCCAGCAAAACAGAAACACAAGGTGCCCTATCCTGAGGCTGGGTAAGTACTGATTATGGGTATTTCATTCTGAATCCAAAAACACAAAGTTGTTCTTGTTATGTCTTGAACCTTACAGAGCACTCTGCACTCCAGCTCGTTAAGCAAAGGAAAAAGAGATACGATAACTTCTTCAACTTCGCAACTGTTAACTCTGAAAAAAAATGAAAACCTTAAGCAAACTGTAGATATGGTCATAGTACAAAGTACCCTGTCAGGTATGTGAAACTAAATACCTGCTGTAATAAGTATATCGAATAAATGCATCCTAGACAAGGAGTTCAAAAGCCTTTGTTAATACAAGGATTTCGTCGACACCTTCAACCCGGCATTCCTTCTATTATCATCTCCTTATTACCCCCTTGGTGAAAGGGATTTATGCCTACAAGGCACGTCTTACATGTGGCCGCAGACTTGATATTTAAGTGCGTGCAGTGATCACACATCCAACGTGTTTCATCCACATCCGATAGACCATTTTCCAATGCTGTAACCAAGTTCTCAAAGTAAATTCGAGTTACACTTGTCAGACGAAGTAGTTCTTCACGAAATTCAAAGATACCACAATCTGGATAAGCTTGGTTAAAATTGAGGTATTTTTTTTGTCCCTTCTCCATGCATTGATGAAGCCTTTCTAAGCTGACCTCGGCCTCACCCTGTAAGTACTCAAAAAACTGCTTCTTGGCAAGTTCCCCCTCAGGCAGGTAGTATCCATATGCATAAGTCCATGTTAACACCCGCCTACATTCAATAATCTGTAGCCAGGCATCTATGACAAACTTCAACTGCGTTTCCGGTAGGTTCACGTTCTTGCTAAGTATCTTAAGTTGCTCTGTTTCCATGAGATGCAAATCAGCAATTGCCTTCCTCCTTGAATTCAAGTTGGCTGCCCAACGTTCGTAATAATGAGTGTATCTCTCCAAAATACTCTTTGCCATACCTCTTCTCGTCTCCTCTTCGGTGTGATCCTTCTCATCGTAGCGGTTACATGTCATAGTATGACCATGAGAAGGACCAAGGCATAGCCAACAAAACTCAAAATGGCAGGGCGGCTTGCATGCCATGTGCATGCAACCATCAATCTTCTCAATCGGTCGCTTACAGGATGGACAAGGCTTGGTATTTGCAAGTAGCCACTCCGTGTTTGATCCCTCGTCCTTGTTTTTTAACATCCACTTGACCACAGTATCACAATCCAAGGGGCGATGTGATTCCTCCGTACAATTCCAGCAAAAGCTATGTGAACACAGGCAAGTAACGTCATAACCTCCCTCACCAGAGGCGTCGTATTGAACAGCAAACTCGCAGCCAGGGGCGGGACACCATTTAGCCTTTTTGCTGTTTTCGACATAAGACCTTACAATGAACCGATGATACTTACGCTTATCTTCCTCCAAGGCCAATAAATCCACCACATCTTGACCAACAGCCGCGTTACAAGACGGATCCGGGCATTTAAGAGACAGACAGCCCAGGCCGTCAGCAATAGATGTGCTAATATAAGCTTGCCAACATGTAACACAATAAGTATGAACGCAATAAGCCGTACTTTCTACCTCATCGGGAGGATAGCTTTCCAAACAGATCGAACAAAACATTGTACCTTGATCGCTACCAGCACGTGGTGGCCTCTCCAATAGGCCAACGGCCTCGCGCACGCCCTCTTCATCGCTGAACCACGCCTCGTGCACGTTGGTTGGGCTCCAGTTGTAACGGTAGAGCAGCAAGCAGGCGGCAACCCTTGATACAGAGAGAAGGGTGGAGATTTCTGAGGTAAGGTCGTCCACACGCCGTTTTATGTCTTCTTCACTCAAGACCGTGTAGTTTCTTTCCTGGGGATTGGCATCGACGTCGCGGTCGTTGTACTCGTCAAACGTGTAATCTGCTGCATCGCCGTTCTCACTGTAGACGGTCTCATCGTAAGAGCCGTCGGAAAAGTACGTATCTTCATCGGCATCCATCGCCGATGAAGAAGAACCTTAAGGCCGAAGAAGTTGGCGGCTAGTTCTACAAGGAGGGTTGTTTATAGGGCGGAGAATTTAACAGACTAATCCATCTGCGGTTTGGAGTCGTTTGACAGGCTAAAACGTCGGAAAGAGGAGTTAACAAAAATGGCCACCCAATTAAAAAGTGAGACCGAGGACGACGTACGTGTTTTACCATTGATACTCAAAATATATTTCTCGACTCGGATTTAGAAAAAAGTGCCTCTCAAGTTAAAGCCAAAAAAATAAAATAAAAGGGGTTTAGACCCAATTATAATACAGCAGCTCTAAAAAGAGAAATAATTTGGTTACGACTATGTTTGCCTCGATTTCCCTAGGTCCACATTGGTACCTATAAATGTCGCTAAAGTCTCTCCAAAAGTCAGCTACAATCCCACTGAAAACTCTTTTGCGACAATAAGAATATGGGAAAATTTGGAAGAGTGCGCCTATCTATAAGAATCGCAAAGTTCATTATTATAAGGAAAAACTTATGCCAAAACTCAGCCAGGTGTAATTATACGGGAGATAATCAGCTTGTAGAAAATGGAGCTATTTACGACTTGGGTAGGAGGTTCAATATATTTAATGCAGAGCTACATTCTTCAGGGTCGAAAGTCATAAAGTAAAGCTTTAAGTCTTTCTTAAATGTGTGGTCTTACTAGACTTGTATCATGGAGTGACCTCCCCGGCCATAGATATTACTAGGAAGGCGCTTTTGAATTCAATGATCATGGTTTCCAGAAACATGAGTACCCCACCATTGAAACCAAAAGATTGAAATTTCATAAACAGAATTGAAATGATCTCTTAATCAACACCAATCCCAATGCATTCTACCCTGTATTATGTTCCTATTCCGTCTTTGTGCTGCTTCAGTCAATGAAAACACCCCCAAGTAGGGATCAAGATCCTCTGCTATACAGCAGAGGTGTTGTACCCACAAAATGTCGCTAAATATTTTTTAGTGACAAAAAATTGTCACTATAAATTTCAGTAGCATCGACAAAACACTTTAAATGACAATCTTTTGTCGTTAAATGTTATACAGCACCTCTGCTGTGCAGCAGAGGATCTTGATCCCCCAAGTAGACATACCAGGCGCTTTGGGATCCGGATTGTCTGCTGTAACTAGGGTTACAGCAGACATGCTGTAGCTCTAGTTACAGCCATCCGATCAATTTCGAAGGCCACGATCAAGCCACGTCAGCAAACTTCTGTTTCCCAATTGTTGGCGTGAAGTCCAAAGAGAGAGAGCACCCGGATCTTCTCTCTTTACAGTCAATTTGCCGGCGACGATTTCCACTTCCGGCAACGACGACTCTCCAGCTTCCGGCGACGACGACCCTCCATTTTCCAGCGACGATATAGCCAAGATGGCCTTGTCTCCCTTATCTCGTCGGCCGTCTCCCGTCTCCGTACAGCCCGTGTCACCACCACCGTGCCGGCCACCATCGTAATTCAGGACCACCACCATCACCACCAATCCTATGCCCACCATCAACACCCTAGATCTAAAAGCCATCAGATAATATCGAATACGCCGTCTCTAACTCCGATTAAAGCATTAGCAGATCAACCGTCCGGCTATATAGTTGCCGGAAGGTGATAGTTCTTCCATGGCAAAACTACGATTTCAGGCCGGTTCACTGTTTGGAGGTGGAGGAGAAGGAGGTGTTTTCGCCGTCGGAAGGTGGAGGAGTAGGACGTGTCTTGGCCGCCGGTAGTTGGAATTGGGGAGAGAGAGAGAGAGAGAATTGGGGTCAGCAGAGACTTGATGATGTGGCATAATCTAGGCCGTCATCTCAAGCCTATCTCGATCGGACGGCTGTAACTAGAGTTACAGCATGTCTGCTGTAACTAGGGTTACAGCAGACGATCCTGCTCCGGCGCTTTGGGTATCACAGTCGGCATTTGGGGAGGCACATCCGCATCTTCCCAGTACTACTCCGATTTGCTTAGCGCAGCAGGCCTTTTCTGTAACTTAGCTGGCCTTTGAAGTGGCAGATGGTCTCACTAGTCCCTGTATTTGGTTAGCACACCTGCCCATTTGGATAGCGCAGCAGGCCTTCGGGTAGTGTAGCTGACCTTTTTCGGTAGCAGCTGGCCTTTGGGGTGGCAGATCTTCCCAGTTGTTCACTTTTACATATTCACATGGGTAGCACATTTGCAAGCAAATTGCAAAACTGGCATTTGGATAACGGCACCACAAGAAGGGATGGGGCATCTCAATCTCAAGCATATGGAGCCCTCACAAATTTCTCTGTTTGCATTAGTTGTGCAGCAGGAAGCACAGAAGGGATGAGAACAAGCATCAGTTTTTACCTTATCAAGAGGAAAGCTTTCAGCACAGATCCCACAAGTTATTAGCTGCTCTCTAGCTCGGGATTGAACAGACGCTGGCTTCTCAAAATAAGCCAGCAGCCTCGCGGAGTCCCTTTTCATCAGTAAACCATGCCTCATACACATCATTCCAACAAAAATGCAGCAACTCTTGATACGTGAAGAACCGCATTGACTCTTGTAACATCATCCTCTAGGAATTGTGTTATATCTTCTTCCTTCAAGATGGTGTCATGTTTCTGCTGGCAATCCACAAAGAAGCCAACAGCAATGGCGGTGTCACTGTCCATGGCCATATAGTTGCCTTGTAGGGAGATCCTGCAGATGCAAACACTAGTCGGATTAGGCACAAGTGAGCGAAAGATAATATATTCACTGGACAAGCATACGTAATACTCCAAACGTCAATCAACTTACAAACCAAGTGACAGTTCGTTAAAAGCAGCAGTAAATTATTCTCACTCCACTTCTCCCAGTTCTTATGCGGCCATATTCAAGTATTAACAGACCAACAGTCAGTAATGAATATAATTACACATGAAATGCATTTTTTTCCTTTCGCTGCATTTCCTTTCCTGCATCTCATTACTGCGCTTCCAACTCTGTCTCTTTAATTTCATTTCTGCAATTAATTTCTTGTTCTCAAGTAGTTTAGTACTTCTGTGATTCAACCTTCAACATGTTCTCGTTCAGTTCATGACAGTCAACAGTCAACTCTGTCGAAATCATCCTTGCTTCTCATGCTCAGTAGTCCACAAGAATAAGCACTTTCATTGGCTTTTGTAATCAATAATTCACTGAAAGAACAAGGGAGGAACTAATGGAAAGAAATCAAACTGGTAGTAGCAATTGGGAGAGTAAATGCAAAACCGAAGCTAAGAAGTGCTAGAAAAACAATTAGACAAGGCCATAGACTATAAAGCTTTCTCAAATGACCACCCCCAAAAAAAACGAAGAAACAGACTGAAAAAGTTTCAATCAAATTTCACTTGAGACCTCCCCCCCCCCCCCCGGGGTCTCCCTCTATAAACTGGATGGTATGAGACGAAAAAGGAAGAAAGAACAAAACCTAGGGACAAACTGGTAATTTAACACAAATAAGAAACCCATCTATCACGGAGCAGCCCAAGACCTCTCTCAAGTTTAAGTCTAAAGTGCCAGCCAAAGACATCTCTCAAGTTTAAGTCTAAAGTGCCGCGAAAATTCATGAAGCTCGGGGCTGATGAAGATGGAACCAAAATGCGCGTGGAAGGCAACTACAGCAATAAGGAAGAAGGGTTGGGCGCGTGAAGAGACGTTGGGGTCATTAAAGCCAAGCGTATGGTTGATACGCGTTCTCATTTACCAGAGAAAGATTTGACAGTTAGGATTAATTAGCTGGAATTATTGTCTTTTTCCCAGCATTTTCTTGCACATTATCTTTTAGTTTTTCTTCTGATTTTTTATCTCTAATTCTCCAATAATCATGTTGATGCCAAGGAATGAGGGTTCGTACTTACGTGGAGGTGCCACAAAGGCTGCAGTCCGTGTCAGCTTCCAAGTATGTAAAGTGAGAGACAGCAAGGACGGAGTAAGGGCTGAGAGCAAGGCTTCCCAGACAGGCCGTGAGGAATGGCAGTGCTGCGAAGGCAAAGCTAAGACGAACAGGGCCGGCAGTCGATAGTCCATGTCAGGGTCCGAGTCGAGGTCCAAGTCAGGGTCCAACGTTACGATCTTAAGTTATGTCCAATTTTGTGTTTCTCTCTCTAGAATCCAAGAGCTCTCCAATACTAGAGTGAGAAAGTGATTTTTGTGAGAATGAAGAAGAAGTCCTTTCTTGAGTTGTAAAGTTCACTATTTATAGGAAACAATGTGCTTATGTCATAAAGTGCCACATGTCGTCCCCTGGGAGTGACACGTCACCAGGGGGTCCCAAAATACCGGTTCTCCGTTGGACTGCCAGTTCCCAAATTTGCGTTGCCTGCCTCGCACAGCGTCACTCTACCTGTCTGAGAAGACTGACCATACCATGACGGCATGATCAGAGTAAACCCGTTGCCCCAGCCACCAATCCAAGCCCTCACTGAATCCCCCGAGGTGCGTCAAGAGACGCGCAGAGAACCTGACAGTGGTGAGGGTTACCCCTGTAGCCAACTGCCAGGCGGACTAGGCGCGATGCCCTCCAAGGACCTGCTCCCGTCCCGGAGTGACCCGGGGGTCATTGCCCTGGTGGTGTCGACGATCAATGGTAACATGAGCGGACATGGTCGCAGCTCAGTGCTCCGAGTCCGTGGCGAGGGGTCCTCGTACCGGAGCCCCCTGTGACTGTGACGGCGATGGCTATGAGGTTGTGAGCCCATCCCGGGATGGGGGCCGAAGCCCCCCTTGTGATTGAGACGGCGATGGCTATGAGGTTGTGAGCCCATCCCGGTATGGGGGCCGAAGCCCCCCTTGTGATTGAGACGGCGATGGCTATAAGGTTGTGAGCCCATCCCGGTGCGAGGCCGAAGCCCCCCTTGTGATTGAGACGGCGATGGCTATAAGGTTGTGAGCCCATCCCGGTACGAGGCCGAAGCCCCCCTTGTGATTGAGACGGCGATGGCTATAAGGTTGTGAGCCCATCCCGGTACGAGGCCGAAGCCCCTTGTGATTGAGACGGCGATGGCTATAAGGTTGTGAGCCCATCCCGGTACGGGGCCGAAGCCCTCCTTGTGATTGAGACGGCGATGGCTATAAGGTTGTGAGCCCATCCCGGTACGGGGCCGAAGCCCCCTTGTGATTGAGACGGCGATGGCTATAAGGTTGTGAGCCCATCCCGGTACGAGGCCGAAGCCCCCTTGTGATTGAGACGGCGATGGCTATAAGGTTGTGAGCCCATCCCGGTAGCATGCAACATGATTGTGGTGCATGAGCGTGGTGCCTATAGCACGAGACAATACTTGGTGCCTGGGGCACGTGTTGTGAAAGTGGTGCGGCGACGATCGTCGCGAAGCAATACTTGGTGCCGGGGCACGTATCATGAGAATGGCGCAAAGGCACGGCGACGAACGTCGCGGAGCAATACTTGGTGCCGGGGCACGTATCATGAGAATGGCGCAAAGGCGCGGCGACGAAAGTCGCGGAGCAATACTTGGTGCCGGGGCACGTATCATGAGAATGGCGCAAGGGCGCGGCGACGAACGTCGCGGAGCAATATTTGGTGCCGGGGCACGTATCATGAGAATGGCGCAAGGGCGCGGCGACGAACGTCGCGGAGCAATATTTGGTGCCGGGGCACGTATCATGAGAATGGCGCATGGGCGCGGGTTGGGTGTCTCGAAGACAGGATGTGAGCTAAGTGTACCTGTCATAACAAGATAATGAATGCAACATGTAGTAGTGACAAAGTTGGTGAGTGATGGTATGCGGTTGTCAATGACGGGTTGTTCGTAGGTGGCATGCGACTTTGGGTGACGGGCATCGCGGGAGCGGTGCGTGATCATGGGCGTCGGACGAGAGACGTCACAGAGTTGATGTATGAACGTCCGTAAACATCGCGGAGGTGCAAAGACTCGAGAAATAAGTATGCGGGAAAGGGGTGAACCACCGGGGGAAAATGGCCAAGGCTGAGGCCGACCCCTATGGCCTGGGGAAGGCCGAGGCCGACCCCCCTGGGGTTGGTCAAGGCCAAATGGCCAACTCTCATGAAGGAGCCCAGGGCCACTCCCCCCTCTTGGTGAACTTCGGGCGCGCCGACAGTAGGTGTTTTGATGGGCAAATACAAATCCGAAAGTTGCATCATGACGAGTGTGTCGACGCGAATCGTACCTACATGACGAACGAGATGTCAAAGTCACGTGCAAAGCGTACGAAGTGAAAAAAGTGCGAAAAGGGGTTTGCGCAGAGGGGTGAACCACCGGGGGAAAATGGCCGAGGCCAAGCCCTCCAGGAGGCCGAGGCCGAGGCCGACCCCCATGGCCTGGGGAAGGCCGAGGCCGACCCCCTGGGGTTGGCTAAGGTCATTTGGCCATCTTCCATTTTTCGGAGCCCAAGGCCACTTCTCCTTTTGCGAACTTTGGGCGCGCCGTCGGTAGGTGTTTTGATAAGCAATGACGAATCCAGAAGTTGTGTTATGACGAGCGCGTTGCCAAGAATCATACCCACGTAGCGATCAAGGTATCAAGGTTACGTACGAAGAGTACGAGGGGAAAGAAGTACGAAAAAGGGGTATGCGGGAAGGGGTGAACCACCGGGGGAAAGTGGCCAAGGCCAAGCCCCCCAGGAGGCCGAGGCCGACCCCTATGGCATGGGGAAGGCCGAGGCCGACCCCCTGGGGTTGGCCAAGGCCATTTTCCCCCTTGACCCCGCTTCTCCAAATGCGCCGTCAGCCGATATTTTTGATGAAAAGGTGTTCGGATGGTCTCGGCGTGACGATCGCGCTAGCGTTAGTGACGTCGACGCGAAATAAAATGTCTAAGTCACGCACGAAGCGCGCAGAACGAGAAAAACACGTGTCTTGGGCGCGCGGGCGCTGGCCAGTTTGATGCGTTGGAAAATTGACCGTTGACAATGTCGACGTGTTCGCGTGAAATAGGACTCCTATTGGGCCCTTGGGTATGACCAGAATAGGTTGGGAACATAAGCCCCCTGCGTGTGGTGTGCGCGGAGGGGCAACCCGAGCGGGCACCGCACGCATAAACACTTAGCAAGATTTTGATGTTGTTTGGCCGGCGAGTTGTTGACGTCGTCAATGCATGATGATGAAGAGTAGGTGGCTCGAGCCACCTCGTGCACCACGTGCGAAAGCTTGGAATGCTTGGGGGTTGAGACAAAGGCACGATGATAGGGCGCAGGGGCGCGAGCATGTAAACGGCACCCGGGCGACGGACGACGAATGTCGCGGAGACGTCACCCGGGCGATGGGCGACAAGCGTCGCGAAGACGGCGCACGGGCGCTGGCGACGGGGTCACGGAGACGGCGCCCGGGCGATGGGCGACGAGCGTCGCGGAGACGACGCACGGGCGCTGGCGACGGGGGTCACGGGGACGGCGCCCCGGCGACTGATGACGAATGTCGAATAATGAGTTGGAGTAGGTGGTTTGAGCTCGCGCACCACCTACCAAGGATGTTGATGTCGGAGGACGTCGTCACATGGGACGTGATCAAATTTGCAAAAAAAATCTAAGTGTATGAAATGTGTAGGGGCGCGATGTAGGCGCGATAGGGAGTCGCGATGCCGGGGCAGTCCATGACGGGCGCATGTGCGCGAGCAATGCACGTTGGTCTATGTTGCAAATTTTTTTTTTTTTTGAAGTTGCCGGCCTTGGATGTCGGTGTTCGGTCGTTGGGTGAATGTGGGCAAGCCGAAGTATGTATAGGTTGTCGGCCGAGAGGTCCGCCGTGGTGAGAAAGGTGAGAGGGGGGTGGTTGTGGTGTGTATGAAGTAAAGACAATAGGTAGTGCCATGAGAGGGAAGAGAAGAAAAAAAACTAAGTATGGATTTTGGGGGTGTATGAGGGGAGAGTAATGTAAGGAAGATAGAATGATGTTAAACTTTGGGAGTTAAGAAAGAAAGGAAAAAAATACAAGTGTTGATTTGGGGAGGAAAGGAAGGAAGTGAGGAGGAAGAAAATTAATGGGGAAATGATAAGAGATAGAAGGAGGGGGGGTCGGCCTTGGTCAAGGCATGGGGGTCGGCCTTGGTGAGGGGAGTGTAAGGGAAGTGTGGTGTTGTAAGAGAAAATGGAAGAGGGAGAGAGTGGCCTTGGATGTTGGGATATGAGGGAGTTGTGATTGGAGGGAAGAAGTGATGGGAAATTTAATGAGGAAGAGTGGAATGGGTAAAGAAAGAGAGAGTGGCCGTGAGGGATGAGGGGGAGTGAGTGGTGATTGGTTAAGGTGAAAGAAAGAGGGAGAGAGAGATTGAGGTGAAAGATGGGGAAATTATATGCGGCCATATTCAAGTATTAACAGACCAACAGTCAGTAATGAATATAATTACACATGAAATGCATTTTTTTCCTTTCGCTGCATTTCCTTTCCTGCATCTCATTACTGCGCTTCCAACTCTGTCTCTTTAATTTCATTTCTGCAATTAATTTCTTGTTCTCAAGTAGTTTAGTACTTCTGTGATTCAACCTTCAACATGTTCTCGTTCAGTTCATGACAGTCAACAGTCAACTCTGTCGAAATCATCCTTGCTTCTCATGCTCAGTAGTCCACAAGAATAAGCACTTTCATTGGCTTTTGTAATCAATAATTCACTGAAAGAACAAGGGAGGAACTAATGGAAAGAAATCAAACTGGTAGTAGCAATTGGGAGAGTAAATGCAAAACCGAAGCTAAGAAGTGCTAGAAAAACAATTAGACAAGGCCATAGACTATAAAGCTTTCTCAAATGACCACCCCCAAAAAAAACGAAGAAACAGACTGAAAAAGTTTCAATCAAATTTCACTTGAGACCCCCCCCCCCCCCCCCGGGGTCTCCCTCTATAAACTGGATGGTATGAGACGAAAAAGGAAGAAAGAACAAAACCTAGGGACAAACTGGTAATTTAACACAAATAAGAAACCCATCTATCACGGAGCAGCCCAAGACCTCTCTCAAGTTTAAGTCTAAAGTGCCAGCCAAAGACATCTCTCAAGTTTAAGTCTAAAGTGCCGCGAAAATTCATGAAGCTCGGGGCTGATGAAGATGGAACCAAAATGCGCGTGGAAGGCAACTACAGCAATAAGGAAGAAGGGTTGGGCACGTGAAGAGACGTTGAGGTCATTAAAGCCAAGCGTATGGTTGATACGCGTTCTCATTTACCAGAGAAAGATTTGACAGTTAGGATTAATTAGCTGGAATTATTGTCTTTTTCCCAGCATTTTCTTGCACATTATCTTTTAGTTTTTCTTCTGGTTTTTTATCTCTAATTCTCCAATAATCATGTGAAGCGGTGGTAACCTCTAAGAGAGGACGAAGCACTGTATTGATGATATGAATGAAGAGCATCTTTCCCCAATTTTTCCTCTCTTCTTCTTCTTCTTCTTCCTCTTGGCCAGTTCATCTGGTTTTCTATAATTTGCTACAAAACCAATGAAATCGATTAACACATATTTTCATCATTAACGAACTCACTAGTTTGGCAAACACTAGCAGAGAGTTGCAAATTATGATGCAACAGTTGGTAACCACTAAGGGAGGGTGTGGTGAAGGCTCTAGCTAAGCGAGGAATAGCAGGGGATTGGAGACTCCAAGCAATGAGTATTTTGACATACAAATTGTAACTCTTACCCCAAACTCCCTAAATTAGATTTCCAAAGTTTTGTCGTGATGACTCTTATGGTTGGGTAAGAAATGCTGAGAGGTATTTTGAGTTTAATAGATGAAACTCATAAGATTAACTTTGCATCACCTAAGGGACAGGCTAGGTATTTGTTTGTTACTTACATCAAGACCAAGGGAAGGGTTATATGGCCAGTGTGCGGGACCTTAATTCCAAGTTTTCCAGGTTATTTTAGGAAAGTGTGATAGGTGAGTTCCACAAATTAAGGCAGCATGACACTGTGGAACAGTATTGCAATGAATGTGAAAGCTTGAGATCAATTTTGGTAATTGAAGGTTGCAGGTTTGAAGAAGAATATTTCATCCAGAGTTTTATGAGTGGACTTAAGGATGAGTAAGGTTGGAGGTGGAGAACTCTGAAGTCTGTCATCTTTCTAGGGCCATTTTCCTTGCCAGAGAACAGTAGGCGAGCTTACAGAACACCTGGTACATGCCTAGAACAACCGCTAAACCTTGAGATCAATTTTGGTAACTGAAGGTTGCAGATTTGAAGAAGGATATTTCATCCGGAGTATTGTGAGTGAGCTTAAGGATGAAATAAGGTTGGAGGTAGAGAACGTTAAAGTGTATGATCTTTCTATGGCAATTTTCCTTGCCAGAAAACAGGAGGCCAGCTTACATAACACCTGGCACATTCCTAGAGCGATACCTAAGCTTTGTTGATCCAGCCACATGACCAGCCTGCTGACAAGGTAATCACAGACCAATAGTAGTCCCTATAGGCCTAACCCCATACCTGCTATACCAATCTCTTCACAGAGCACACACTAGCCAACCAATAATAACCACAAGACCTTACTAGGTACCCCTACTAACACGCCATACCAAAACCTCACCAGAGCCTACTTTGATGGCAAGAGAAAGGGAGGACTATGCTACTGGTGTGATAAGACCTTCTCTCCCAAGCTCGTACCTGTAAATATTGACAAGTTCCTATGATGAGAGTAGATGAGGCGGAAGGTGAGGAACCTCCACCTGTATATGATGGAGAGAATGTACCTCAACAAGGACAGACTAAAGATGAGCCAACAGAAAGGGTGGAAATTACGATGAATGGTATAAAGGGAACCCTACACAAGGCACTTTCAAGCTTTGGGCCAAGCAGGGCAACAAACCATTCTCTATCCTTATTGACACAGTTCAACGCATAATTTCATAGACCCTGCCACAGCTGAGAGGCTTGGGTGCATAGTCACATTAACTGCCCCTATGAGAGTGATGGTGGTTGATGGAAATAAAAACCACCATGACTCCACCTGTGAAGAAGGGAGTGAATTTGTCACCAGTATGATGCTACTTCCACTAGGAGGCTGTGATTGTGTATTAGGCCTCTAATGGCTTAAGGAGTTGAGTCAGGTGCAATTTGATTTCCAGCGTATGACCATGACCTTAACTAAAGGAGGACAGGAGTTGACACTCTATGGAGGAAATGCTAAGGCTGACCTTAAGATTGTATCAGCTAAAGCCATGTTCAAGTACCTACCACTGATAGGGGAAGTATATTCCTCAGTCATTACTGGCAAAAGCTCTTCTCATTATTGTTCACCAAGTTACAAATGAGCACTTCTTACTATTCCCAGAGTGATGGAAAAAAGTGAGTGCGTAAATTAGTGTTTGGAAACCTATCTGAGGTGATTTTGAGGGAAAGACCGAAACCTTGGTGCAAATAACACACCCTTGCTGAGTATTGGTACAATACCACTTGCCACTGCTCAATTAAGCTTACACCACTTAAAGGACTCTATGGATATGCCCCTAAAATGCTCAATTTGGTGCACATGATACCACACACACAGCTACAGTCGACAATCATCTGAGAGAAAAAAGGTCCTTAGTTTACTCAAGGACAACCTGGTAATGGCACAGGCTCGAATGAAGTTTGAAAGAGAGTTTAATGTCTCCCCAAAAGTTACTTTGGGCCATCCAAGGTCACTGCCAATGTGGCCGTTGTTGCGGCTATAAACTAGACCTACCTCCTGACCCTCACATCCACACTGTTTACATGTCTCCTTGTAAAAACCAACCCTGGGAAATCACACTATTGCAACTCAAACTCTACCTCAAGTTAACGGTGAGGGCAGCTACAATTAGAACCAACACAAATATTGAGTGATGAATAATCAAGAAGGCACTAATTATGTTCCTCAAGTGTTAGCTGGATGGTCAAATTTGGCAGAGGACGAGGCTCCTAGGGAAGACTGGGATGTCACGAACCTAAAGTTTCTTGGGTTTGCCGCGGCTGAGGAAGGGAGGTTTGAAGGGGATGGGAATGTTACGGAAAAGCCCAAGACAACTCTTAAATTTCGGTTTAAAGTGCCTCGAAAATTCATCATGAAGCTCAAGGCCGAAGAAGATGGAACCAAAATGCGCGGGGAAGGCAACTACAGCAATAAAGAGGCATTCTGTCTTCACACCAAGAAAACAAACAAAAGAATAAAGACCAACGTACCAGAAAAATCATACTAGTAACTGGACTTAGATTATTATGCGGAAGATCAAGAAATTCATGTAATTATTATATTCTAATTAATATCAAGTGGAATCGGTAATAACTATCGACAACAGCATAGATGACCAACGAAATTAATACAGATCTTACTGCATATGTGCAACATATATGTCAATCAAAGCATTCCTTATCGTTAAGTTATTCCTAATTTCCTACTTAGGGTTTCTTCAGAATTATAGAGGGCCAAGATCTTGGCAAAAGTATCAATTAATTCTAGAGAAACAAAAACAGATTCAAAAAGAAGAAGAACATTAATGTTCTGTTTATATTTTGTTTTTTGTTTACCAAAACAGCAAAAGAACCCACTACTATGAAATTGAAAAAAGTTATATTAACCGTAAGAAAGACGAAATTAGATGATTAGACAAATCAATTTCATGTTGGAATGTTAATGCGGGGATATAGTGCACAGGCAGCGAGTAAACCCTAAAGCGAGAAAAAGGAAGTTACCAAAGCGACGAATTATGCTGTTGTAGAGAGACTGTGAGAGAGAGAGAGAGAGGAGAGTGATCGCCCACTTGATACAGCTGTGAAGACAATTTGATTTGATTTGCTTTGCTTTGTTTTACTAACACGCGAGAATGGAAACTAGTCCAGGCGGGAGAATACCGTTAAACTTGATACCTTTTACTTGACCGAATACTTTTCTTATTATTTTCGACAAGAGAGGTAATTAATTACGAAACAGGGAAAGAAACGTCGTATAATTACTTATTAATTAATTATAATATAATACTACCTATTTAGTTATATTTTAAAAATAATTTTTTTAAAAAAAAGATATTAGAGACTTAAAAGTAAAGATCATGTCAATTGAATCCAAATACATATGGTATATATTTCACATTTTAAAACTTTCTTACCCAATTAATGCATGTAATAACTTCAAATTTGCCGAGAAATGAGAATGGTATAACTTCAAATTTGAACGTATGCTGCTCTTTATCATCCACCTTCCTCCCTCCGTCTTCTATTCGTTATTGCTTTTCTCTTCATTTTCACCCTCCATTTATGCTATTTTTTTTTTACTCGTCGTAGAGTCAGTTCTTATTATTTGCCAAATCATAATGTGCGTTATAAAGGCATTGTTTTGTGTCCCAAATGTTGTGATTGACAGTGATTTAAGTAAATTAGGAACAAAGTCAGGGACAACAATGGAACGTAAAAGATTGATCGCCTCTTTTCTGTAAGCTCGCAATTTAAATTTAATTTGTTGTTCGACACAAAAGCATTTTTATTTTTATTAAGTAGATTCTATTACGATCGTCTTTAATTGGCAACTCATGTATATCATTTATTTCTCACTAGAATGCATTGTAATGACTTGTAAACAACATAGCCATAAATAAGATGGTAAACTAGCATGACAAATAATGAAAATAGCAGCGTAATGAACATGAGATGTAAGAAGATCAATTAACAAGCTAATTTTGATAAAATTGGTCAACTTAATAGTCAACTCAATGTATGAATCACTTCAATGAAGTCCCTTTCTATTAATGAACAATTGGATGAAAGAGAGAAGTACATAAGGACAAGAAGCCACACGAACATGATGCCCATTTCAAAACTTTGAGATCATGATTTGTTTTTTCTCCTTTCTCTCCCATCCCTCTTCAATTGACTCTTCTTCGCCAACCGGAGATTCGTCCACCACCGCCGATTCTTCGGCGAGTGGTAGCTCTATACATATGGATTAGCGGTTTGATGTCTGTGTTCTCCCTTAAATCGAGTCTTTTGGTGCTCTTCACAACCTTGGGGAGTTGTGGCTGGCTGTTGCGCCTGGGATTGCGGTATGCGTTTGGGTGGCATGGGCTGGGGCTGTGGTTCGAACTGATGATGGGGTTGCTAGTGGCAGGTGGTGCTTGCGGTTTGGTTGCCCCGTCTCCTATCTGGGTTTCGGTTTAGGATGGGCTGGGCTTGCCTCCTGATTTGGGGTCGGATTTCGTGGTGGTTCATGGCGGGTTGGGCACGGGGTGTTGTGGGTGCCGTGGGTCGTGGCGGTGGTAGATTGGGTGGCCGAGGGAGGTTTTCTTCCTGCTAGGGGTCCTTTTTCACTTTTTCCCTTTCCACTCCCTAGTACGTCCCCCTCCCCCCTCCTTCGGCCCCTTGTGGGTTGGATGGCATTGGTGGGCAGCTCTGTGTGACGCCGGCGTGGGGAGTTGCTGGTTGGAATTGGTGGTTTGTGGGGGTGGATGGTCGTAGGTGGGGTTGTGGTTTGAGGGGTGATTGGCGGCGAGGGTGGTCGGTAGTGGCTGTGGTGGTTCTTGGCAACCGGTGGTGGGGTTAGTTGTGGTTGACGGAGGTACAGTGGCCGGCGAAGGCGCCGGTACCAAGCTTGGATGCCGGTAACGTGCTACGGTGTCAGGTGACGTGTGAACGTGGGGCTCGAGGGGAACTTGCCGTGCATGGCTGACAGCTGTGTTGTTTGGGCACATGGCTTGCGTCGTTGATTTTTATGTGTAGTTCTTTGGTTTGGGCTTATCTTTTGGGTTTTGTAATTTTTTGTAGGTTTTTTGTTTTTTCTCTAGTCATGGGCTCACCTTCGAGACAGGGTTGTTGTCCCTTGTGTATAGTTAGTGTCTTGACTTGGGTAAAGTTGTACTAATCTTTTATGCAAGTAGTCTTCGGTGGAGGTTCCTTGGCGATAAAGTCGTTCTTGTTCTTGCCGCTCTCAGATTTTCAAGGACGCCTGGCTCTGTGCCAGTCCTTGTCTGTGGTTACTTTGCAGGGGATGCGGTCACCTGTTATTTTTCTTCTTTTATTGTACTCTATCTTTTACTGCTTGCTTATTAATGATATAAGTTGGAAGAATTTTTACCTACAGTAAAAAAAAACTTTGACATCATAGTATTAACCGCTAAACAGACGAAATGATACAAGCAAAACAGAGCAAACTGTGATGAAATAGTTGGCTTGACCTCTTCTTTTTCTTGCTTTCAATATTTAGTTTTTTTTTTAAAGATTGTATATAATTTATAAGTTTGTAATTGTAAATAGAGTCACGTGGAGCCACTTAGAAATATTAGTACGGAGCACGTGCATTGCACGAGAAAATGGTCGAGAGTAATTTTTGAGGTGATATCATTAGCTTTTTTGGGATCAAAATAATATAATTCAATTATGTTCTTATTTCTTTTCTAACTTATTTTAGAAGATATGTATATTTGATGTTCGCAATTGTTATGAGTTCATTGTTTGAAAATCTTCTTTGTAGGCTTCTGGATTGAAGACATGTTTGATGGTGCTCCTAAAAATAAGAGCAAATGGAGAAATTAAAAGAATGAATCTGCATTTTTATTTTTGTAATCAATTAAATTGGTTCATGGTATACACTTAAAATATGTAATTTTCAAAATCAGCTGGTGCTTTGCATCTCAAAGTACGAATGTTGTACATCATGCAAAGCTTCTGGTCTTCAACCGCAATAACTGAATAGATTTTAATTTTAAATTGGCGCCATATTCAAGCCTTGTCCCCCCCCCCCCCCCAACACCCACACACACACAATTTTTGATGCATATTTACCATGCTTTTCGTTTTTTTTCTCTCTCTTTTTTTTTCCAAAAGTTTTTTGTTTATGAAGTGATTTTTCAAGTATTTTAGTTTCTTTTAAATTGGTTAATTTTTTTGCTAAAAATGTAAGAAAAAAAATCACAATTCTTATTACCCAATTCATTATCCAATGTTTATTTCATATCAACCAAATTAAAAAAGGAGTAATAAATGGATTTATATATTTCTTTCTTATCATACTTTTTATTTCCCAATGTTTAGAATATATTCATTGTATCCAATATTCATTAAATTTCAACAAAATTTAAAAGGGAGTCATAAATGGTAGGTAAGAATGTTATTTACGTGATTAACGGAGAACAAAATCGTCTAGAAATGATTTACAACATTCATACTTTTATAAGTAACTAGTATAGAGCACGTGCGTTGCACGAGAATATAGTCGAGAGAAATATTTGAAGTGATATTATTATCTTACTTGGGATAAAAAATAATATAATTCAATTATGTTCTCAACTTTTTGTGAATTTTTTAGAAGAAATGTTATTTGATGATCTCAATTGTAATCAATTCAATGTTTGAAAATATTCTTTGTAAGCTTTGGATTGAAGAAATGTTTGATGATACTGTTGAAAATAAAAGCAAATAGAGAACTTAAAATAATGACCCTACGTCTTTATTTTTGTAAATCATTAAATTGGTTAATGGTTAAGATTTGTAATTTTTAAGACCAGGTCCTTTATGTTTCATCAATAAGAAACACAAAACACTCGGTCTTCAACTGCAATAACCGAACATATTTTCAATTCAAATTTGCACCATATTTGAGCCTTGTTTTTTTATTTAACCCTTTTTTTGTTTTCCTAACAATTTTCTGTTTCTTAATTGATTTTTCACATATTTTTAGTTTCTTTATGTTGTTTTCGTTTTTCAGTTTTTCAATTGGTTAATTGTTTACTAATCTAAAATGAAGAAAGAAAATTACAATTCTTATTAACCAGGTCAATATCTAATATTTATTTTAATTTAACTAAATTAAAAGAATATAATAAAGGAACTTTTTTGTTATATTTTTCTTTCTCATCACACTTTTCATTTTTCAATCAATGTATAAAATAGATTCATTACCCAATATTATTTTAATTTCATCAAAATTTAAAAAGGAATAATAAAAGAAGGGTAATAATATAATTAACGTAATTAACGGAAGACATAATCATCAAAAAATAATTTATAAAATTTATACTTTTAGAGGTAGTGCGCGCGCGCATACACCCACACACACGCATACATATATATAAATATATTTTTAACAACTACATATTTTGTTTCCCAATATGTAAATATTGATTTAGATTAAATTTATAACATAATGTTTCTTAAACACGGTACAAAAAAACTAATTAGGGAAGGTAAAGTTGTTATTGAAATAACTAAGGAAGGTTAACACCCAAAATGTTTACACAATTAGTAATTAACAATAGTATTTATGAAAGGGTAGGGTAATAATATAGTAGTATTTATGAAAGGGTAGGATAATAATGGAGTAGTAATTATTAAATGATAAGATTGTTATTAGAGTGATTAACGAAGGACAAAAATGAAATAAAAAGATTTACAAGATTGGTACTTTTATAGGTAGTATAGATATAGATATATATATATATATATATAGAGAGATAACACGTATCTTATAAATTGGTAAAGAATCAAACTATCTCAAATCCAACTATCATAAACAAAAGATAGACAAAAAGAATTGGATACTTCCGATAACTCTTTCATTTGGTGTTAAATTGTTATCATGCTTAACACACTCCCTCACGTGCAAACCTCCAATTGCACGCGGAAAGACTAACCTCCAATTGCACGCGGAAAGACTAATCGATATGCACCACCATCAAGTACACAAATAAACAGATTGTAAATTACACTATTACAAAAATGGACCAAATATGAAAGCGGGAAGAATTAAACATAAGATCTTACCAAATTAGAGTTCTGATACCATGTGTTAAGTTACATGTTACTAAAAAGGTTTTAATTGTTAGAAAATTAGCACAACAATATTATTATGTTTAACATTAGGTATAGTTAGTTTAAAGATAAAATATCATTAAAAAGAATCCAAATATAACTTTTTTTTTCTCGAGCCAAACTTAGAGTTTGTTTAAAATCACTTACAGTTTTAATTTTAAGTTTTAAAAAAAAAAAAAACTAGTTTAGTTTTTATTTTTTACAAAAAAAAAACAAAAGGGTGTTTGATTATATAGTTTTTATTTTGAGTTTTTTCTTTAGGGTGTTTGATTACCCAGTTTTTATTTTGAGTTTTTTCTTTGAGGATGGTGGTGGCGGTGGCAGCGGCGGGTGCGGGTGGGGATGGGGTTGGCGGTGGCAGCGGAGGGTGGTGGGAGCGGCAAGGGCAGTGGTGATGGTCTCAAAACAAAAACAAAAACTGAAAACCCAAAACTCTAAAATGAGAGTTTTAAAAAACAGTTCTGTTTCACAAACTGGTTTTCAAAACTGAAGAAAAAAAAGCGAAAACTGTGTGTCAAACGCGTTTTTTCTCTAATTTACAAATTGGAGAAAAAACTGAAAACTTAAGGGGGTGTACGTTTATCTTTTTATGTACTCTAATTTTGTAATGATGACAAAAAGATGCTTTTTTGTACTTTTATCTTTTTGGATACTCATTTTGGATATAAATTGGATACAAAATCCAAATAGTGTCAAAGAGGTGTTTTTCACCTTTTTCCGAGAGAGATGAATTCATGTCAGAGAAGGATGACCCCACTACTGTGCACCCTTTCCCTCTGGCAGAGAAGATATTTGCCCTTTCTCTCTCTCCAGTTTTCTCTATTTTCACTTCCGATGCCCATACCGGAAGTTACCATCTCCAGTTTCTCTCTCTAACGCTTGTAAGCTCCGGTCGAGTAGCTGAAAGCAGATCATCACGAAAGCATCCCTCGCGCGCTGGGCATACCTCTTCCGTGTGTCTTTCTCGTGGCGGAAACCGAACAATAGGGAACTGTTCGGCTGCTGCACTGCAAAAAAACTCGGATTAGCAAGGGTAAGGGCCTGGCTTGAAATTGGAACGCCTCTTGCCGGCGCTGTGGCGGTGTGGTTGAATTGTGTTCTCTCCTGGTCGGCGCTGTGGCGGTCGGACAATTGCCGAAGTCGTACAATTGCGCTGTGGCGGTCAGACAATTGCCTTAGCTGTGGCGGTCGGACAATTTATGTGGCGGTTAGAACCCCTCTTGCCACAGTCGTACATCTTTCGGAGTGTTGGTCTCTCACACAAAGCCATAAATCAACATATATATGAGGACCCCGATCAAGAGAAGATATTAGTTGAATCCAAGCCACCGATGGTGTTGAATTGTTTGATCTACAACACTACTGTCTCTGTCTTTCTTGGGAGGCTGTCCATTTCGTGATTAAGACAAGAAAGATTTTCACTCTCAGCCATTGTGAATTAGTTGAATCCAAGCCATCGGTGGTGGTTGAATTGTCTGATCTGCAACACTACTATCTATATGTGTGTGTGCGTGTGTTTTGAGAGAGGGAGTGAGTTATTAGAGTTTGTGGATCGAGCGTTAAGAAGGATGACAATAGGAAGAACTGGAAGGACTGGTTGTCGGTAGGAAGAACTGGAAGGAGAAGAGGCAGAACTTATTGCCGGTAAGAGTAATACCGGGAAAATGGTGATAACAGTAATGAAAACGGAAATAAAAATGGTAAACATACAATAACAAGTAGATACAAAAAAGTGGTGAAAAAAATAAAAGTATACAATCATAATTTGTGATTGGATACAAAATTATTGAAATTGAAAACACAGTACAAATACACAAAATAAAAAGTATAAACGTACAGCCCATAAGTGATTTCAAACGCTAATTAAGTTAACGAGTTTCTAAAGTTGTTCAAGTTTGATTTGATTTATCAACAAATTGATGTCGAACAAACTTCTAGGCGTTCGAATAAAAGCCGAGCCCAAATAGCTAGTTTGAATTTACACTCGAGCCGACTAGTTAAATATTGAAGTATAAAAAGTTAAATAAAATGTGTCCGGATATCACTAAATAAAATAAGAATGGGGAAAACAGATTGCTTGCAGTGCAAATTGTACCGTATGCATTACTATTTTACTAGAGTGGTCAAATGTGTCCGGTCGGTCACGTCAAGGCAATCGTTTTACACTACGTAAAAGCACACACTCTGCACTAGCATATGAGGAGAGAGATAGATGAGTGGAGCAGGGAAGGTGGTGTGCGTGACAGGGGCCTCCGGCTACATAGCATCGTGGCTGGTGAAGCTGTTGCTCGACCGTGGTTACACCGTCAAAGCCACCGTTCGCAGCCTCAGTCAGTATTTCTAACTTCTTCTTCTCTGTCATTTCATTTATTTGCAAGTTCTGGGCCTGATTTCCGTGTTAGAATTCTGCTTTGTCTTCGTGCGATTTTGCTCCGGTGTTGGTGTAAGGTTTTGTCAAAGTTCTGAGTGCAAACAAATCCCAAAGTTAGAGACACCCAATTCTTGTACTTTGTTTGAGTATTTATGCTATTGAGCAAATTGAGTTTCGCTTAGATTTTATCTGATTTAATTATTTCCCCTACAAATGATTTTTACTTTACTAATCTGGACTTTGGGTTCTGGCTGTTTATGCATCCCTCGAGTTCGAGCCACCCTTGCACTGTATTTACTTTTACGCATAGGCAGCTGTAAGAATAGATGTAGCCCTCTAATTTCTTTGTAGAATTTGTAAAAGGTGAGGTATCTCCACTCCACTACAGGCTTTGATAGACACACACTTTGCTCGAGTGTAAGTTGTATTCAAATTCCAAGTTCCAACATTCCAGATACCCATTTTTGAGTTCGATTTATGGATTGGGCTAATGTAGTTATCTTGTAATTTCGAATTTGATTTGATTATTTACTTATGGTGATCTTAATTTTGACTATCTTGTCTTACACTGTCGCCTCTTTATGCATCCATAAGTTTTAAAGATCCTCTATTCCCCTTTTTTTCCTTCATTTTTTGCGATGTGTATACTATTAGGCGTTGGCAGCTATAAAGACAGCGATAGATTTATTGGATTTCAGAAGGATATTTATTCCGTATCTGTATCCTAGCTATTGTGTGAGATGGGCCAAGAACTCTAGCTCGACATAACTCCGACGACTTCCGCAGGTCGATTTCCAGTCAAATTTGGGTCCAAGGAAGCATGCTATTTGATTGAGGGGCATTTTTATGGATCAGTACCCTGTACGATGTAGCAATAACCTATCTTTATCGTTGACGACGTGGACTGTAGTCTATCTAACGGCCAGTAGGTGAATGATATTATGTGCTTATGTGCACAGTACAAGTAACGTCATCCCTTTTCATGATGATTGTGATGAAATGCTTCACTTGTCAAATTTCTCCTTTTATTAACTAGTTCAATCCCATAGTAGAACACTTTCTTTATCGTCAGGACAGACGGCTAGCTATGATGCAAGCAGTTTTGTTGTGCCTTCGTGCTAAGCGGTTCTCTGTAACTTTTTGCATGCATAATTATGTAGCAGAACCATTCTTACAATCGTCACGTTTCTGTTTACGTATGCTACAGATGATCCAAAGAAGACAGAACACCTACTTGCACTTGATGGAGCTAGAGAAAGGCTACATTTGTTTGAAGCCAACTTAGTTGAGGAAGAGTCTTTTGATTCCGCGGTTGATGGTTGTGATGGTGTCTTTCATACAGCCTCTCCTGTTTACCAATCACTTTCAGTCACTGATCCACAGGTCTTTCCTTCATTCTCATGATGTCCTTTGTCCATATCATTACTTTGGTATGTCGAAGTACTGTTCTTGTTACCAGGCCTTCGTCACTTACTAAGCAGTACTTCTTACCATAAGGATTTAAGGATATTTTTTGCCGAAAAAACTAATTAGCATTAGACGTGCTGGAATGCAAGGACACTTTTCCTGTGAACTTCAAGACGCACTATTTTATGCTGATGTTCGTGTAATACTTTTTGCCTTAAGTTATTTTTTTTACTGAAAAATTGCAAGTAGAGTGCTGCTTATCGGTCTTAGTTTCCTAATTTTCAGGCAGAGCTAATTGAGCCCGCGGTGAAGGGAACACTTAATGTTCTTAGATCATGTGCAAAAGTTTCATCTGTCAAAAGAGTGGTTGTCACATCTTCCATGTCTGCAGTTATATTGAATAGCAAACCTCTGAGACCCGATGTTGTAGTTGATGAGACCTGGTTTTCAGATGCAGAATTCTGTGAGCAAACGAAGGTGCGAAACAGTTCAATTTCTTTTTTAGTACTCATTGTGAATACCCCAAATTTTCTATTCCCTTTCTATATCCCGTATGGATCTGTTTTGAGATACTGTGTGCATATGCTTGAAAAAATTCTGGTTTTAAGAGCTACATTCAAGAATCATGTTTGAACTTTCAATTAAGCTTGAAAGGACAACATTCTTTTTTTTTTTGGTAAAAGTCCATTGTATTTCATTCCAAAGAATATATATGTTCACTATTTACAAAACAATCTCAAACACACTCTATTTATGTACAAGTAGCCATACACACTCAACATTCAAAGGCTAAGCTACCTTTGTGACTTGCTAATCAGTCACTCTCTCATGAATCAGTCACCATCTTGTTGGTCAAAGTTGAAACCTTCTATCCGAAATCCCCCATTCTTTGCATAGCTTTTTGTTTCCGGTCGTTGGTAAGATATTCTCCCAACTGCTTACTCTCCACTTGATCCAGTTTTGGATCACGTGACAGCATCCCCCTGCATTAGTCTTCATATGATAAAAAATTCTCACATTTCTTTCTTGCCATACCCCATATAGAACTGTAGTAATAGCTAGCTTGCGTAGCCTTGATTTAAAGCTTTTCCCTTTGGTATGCCTGGCTGCATATTCAATAAGATGCTCCCAGAAAGGACAACATTCATGTTCCAATTAAGATCCTTATGTTGTTTATCAGTGTGAAAAACTTGTCTTCTGCCCCTCCAGTCTATGGCAAAATGCCAATAGTTTGGTTTCCTTGAAGGTTATTGGTACATGGTCACCGTGACAATGGACGCAGAGATTCTTAAAGTCCATTTCCTGGGTATAAACGTGTTGATATCAGTTCACGAGTACAAATCTCATCCATTGTTTGGATGCATTTGGGTGCTTATTAGTTAGGCATAAGAATATGGACCATCATGAAGTGAGGCTCGACGGTGTAACTTTTCTGTTGTATTTTTTTCTTCCTTTTTGCTTTGATGGGTCGCATATATTTTGTTCAGCTTTATAAAATCTCATTAGGACATTTTATCATATCAGGCATGGTATCCACTTTCAAAAACCTTGGCTGAAGAAGCTGCTTGGAAGTTTAGAAAAGAAAATGGAATTGACTTGGTGATGATACATCCTGGATTTGTAATTGGTCCTTTCTTACAGCCAACTCTCAATCTCACTTCTGAGGGGTTTCTTAACCTTGTAAAGAGCGGTATGCTTCTGCAACAAATCAGTGTTTATGCCATGTCTATGACATTTGAGTTTCGATGCGTATTTCAACCATTATCAACCCCTCAAGAAAGGGGAGAAGTTCATATTTCAAAATTTTGTTACAGAATTTTTTGCTGCTGCAACAAGTTGCTATTCTATTTGATTAAGGTAGCAAATTTGGATGAAAGAAAAGAAGCAATAGAGGAATTACTGTGGAAAATATTGCTGGAAAAATATTAACTTACAAACCCATTGTCCCAATCTGTTGTTAACGTTATATTTTAAGGAATGGATAAATGTGATTTGCCGGTTCATAAAAGGTGAACTGCGCAGTAGAAATCTCAATGGCTTTAAGCCTTTAACCATGGTGGACCAACAATTCAGTTGAAGGCTAAAACCGTGCTGCTTTCACTCTGTCTGCAACTTCAGCAAAAGGTCCTCCAAATCCATGACTTGTAGGAAGAAGGAAGAAAAATAATGGGAACTATTAAAATCTGCATTTATTGTCCTCAACTGATTTCTTGTTAGCCTTCCCATGTAACGTGTAACTTCATCTTTGAGTTCCCTAACCAATCAAATCAAAAATATAGTTCATAAGTAAATCCTATTGATTGTGTATTGCGAAAGTATGAAACCTAGACTCACCTAAACAATTTGAGCTAATATGAACCCAAGTTGGGTATTTTTCTTTTTTCAGTTGGCCCCGTTGCTCTTCTTATTTAAAAGGTAATTCTGTTTTCTCGATCGTATGAAGCTGGGAATTTGTGATGATATTAGAGGGAACAATAACAAGCAGGCTAACTGCAACCTGGTTCATTTATTCGAGCCACCCTGTGCATTGTTATCCTTCGGAAAGCAAATGAAGCATGTTAATTGTTAAATGCTGCTACTAGCTGCAAATGTGCAAATGACCCTAGTACTGGATAACTTGGCATTATGTAAAGGAATGTTTTCAGAAATTGCATTTCAGTAGGATCTATGAGACTTGATTACAAACACATGGTGACCAACTGACCTGAATCAGGATAACATATTTCAGTATGAAAATTGCAGTACTCAATGTTTGCATTTTTCAAAGAATTGTTCCAATGCGCTGTAATTTGCATTACCGTGGCAAAATGTTGACTTAGTATAAAATCTCAATAGATCAATCAAATTAATCGGGAACTCTGGCTAAAGTTTAAGATGCCATACCAAAAAACCTAAATAAATGGCCATTTGTTGGGTTTTATGTGGATAATGTTACTACAGTATGCACACACAAAGGTGACGTGTACCTGCCACTCTTTTGTTGGATAGCCTACTGTTTATTAAGATTGGAACATGGCTTACTTGAGAGATACTGTGACGATGATCTTAATATCAGGATATAATGTCCCAAACATTACCTTGCTATGTATGTATCCAGGTCTTTTGTACCAGAAATACCCATATTTTCTTTCTGATGGTCTTGCAAATGCTTGGAATTCAATACTTGAATTTTACATGATGCAGGTAGAGAATTCTTACCCAATGGAATCTACAGATATGTTGATGTTAGGGATGTTGCTTGTGCACATATAAAAGCATTTGAGATTCCTTCGGCTAGTGGCAGATACTGCTTAGTTGGGACAGTAACTTACTCTGCAGAGGCTCTGAAGATTCTACACAGGCTTTATCCAGCTCTGAACCTTCCTGAAAAGTAAGTGTTAAGGCTTTGCAACGTATTTATCATATCACTGCATCTACTGAAATAGTTAGTCACTTGCAAATTTGGCAAATGTACGTTATTGCTGCCACTTAACAGAAAGTACACATTCGACAAATGCTTTGTGTCATATGATAACCAAGGGGCTAGGGCCGTAACCATGATGCACAGTAACTTTCTACCAAATAAAAGTGATCAGCGGACATCATATCAACGGATTTCAGGAATATGTAGTTACACATCCTATGTAATAAATGATTTTTCAGCATAGACATGTATTACCTATCAGATTATAACGCTATTGGGGCAGTCATAAATGTTATGGCAGCTATACAAGTCTTTCCTAATAGGGGCTACCCAGTGCATGAGGCCCTTGCCAATGAGTGTTAGATGTACACAGCCTTACCGCTGCTCCTGGACCACATTGCTATTGGTCATTGTGGTTGTTGCAAAAGCAATATCCAATAATTCTTAGGTGGCTTGCTCCCTAAACTTAATCCCAAGGGCCCTTTTACTTGCCTTCGGAAGAGTAATCAGAGCACAATGTCAAAGATTTTCCAGAAATATATTCAGCTTATAGAAAGCTACTCTCAAACTTCTGCACTACATGGCTACCATATTAAGAGCCAGCCTACCTACTTTGTCAAGGTGGTTGATAAGGATTTCTACTCGTTTGCATAGTTACTAGATGCTTATTCTTCAATTTGCGTCTGTAGATTGCAGAATCTCCAAAGTGGGAATGCATGTTTCACTTATTACACTCATCTGAACTATGTGTCTGAGCTACATTACAACTGAGCAGCCTGAGTTTCTGGATGAGTGGTTTATCAATAGGTAGGGCAACATTCTAGCTTTCAACTAAAAAGCCAGTTTTATCATATGAGACAACTTATTAGGAGGATTTAAACTCCTAAGTACAAGGAGATTTGTTTATCTTTTTGAGAGTTCTGTGTTTGGCCTTAGGGATATTTCTTTTACCCTCTCATTTCTAAGATGGTTTGAGCTCCAAGGATCCTGCATTAAAACCATATATGATGCACTTAAGTATCTTGTTTTGATTTTTTCAAATAATTGATATCTGAGTAGAGCTGTATGTCTTGGTTGCAATGACAGATGTAAGGAGGAAAAGCCTGCATCTCTCCCCTACCAGGTGTCCAAGGAAAGGGCGAAAAGCCTGGGAATTGATTTCATTCCTCTTGAGGTGAGCCTCAAAGACACCATAGAAAACTTGAAAGGGAAGAGGTTTTTGAGTTTCTAAATTCTCTCTCTTGGGTACAAAATCATTTACCAAGAAATGCAAGTTTGTATCTTGGTGTATTTCTACAGTTTCACCTCTGTAACTTGGTGCATAAGTCGGTTGTACCCTTCTTGTTACAATTTCACAATCAAGAAAAGTTGTCTGATACTTTAACATGCATTTCTATAATCCTAACACTTGGATGGATGTGAACCGAAGAGACTACTATTTTGAGTAACTCTTCAACCTGGAGTTCGTGGCCTTAGCAAGCAACCTGAAATTCAGTGTGTATGGAAGGGGGATTTTATGTGAAGCAGATGGATCCAGAAGTTTAAAGCACTTTAAAAGGTAATATAAAAGGTGGTCACTCAATGTTGCCGTTTAGAACCTTATATTGAAAATTAACGACACTTGTAACCATAATGTGTCACTAAAAGCACTACAATTAAGGTTTGGAACAAGATTGTTCATTATTTGATTGCTCGACGCCAAAATTGAGTTGGTGCGCGTCTAACCATAGTAATTACTTAAACAACATTATGTCGGTTTCAATATTCATAAGGTGTACCATTAAACCCTAGCAAAATGCAACGAAACAGTTTCAATTTCAATTAAGGGGTGCAAAATACAATGCAACGACATAAAATGTCACATTATAGTCCACAAAAGACAATGAAACAATGTTGGTTTCAACATCCTTTCATTCTTTCAAGTATAATAGAAAGTTCCTAAACATAAGAGCCAGAACTAAGATTGGGGAGATGAGCAAAATTCTGATTGCTGATGAACACAAATTTGGACTAGTACCTGACACAGCCCATTATATCTGGACAAGGAAGAAGGCAACAAGTCGCTTTTCTTTCCACAACATAAAGTAAAGCCTTCTGCTCTCCATAGAGTCCCCGACCCTCCTTATTACTCGCAAAATCAACGTTGGCACAAACATTGCCTGTGCTGTGGCCCCAAACCCTAGTACATAGATATAGGTTGCAAGTTCGATGCTATTTTAGATAAATTAGGAATATTTTAAAATGAGGGACAAAAATAGAACATAAATGATCGACCGCCTCTTTTTTGTCGGCTCGCAATTTAAATTTTGTCTATTGTTTGGACAAAAGTATTATTATTATTTTTTTAGCCAGATGCTATTTCGATCAGTTTTATTTGACAACTTATGCCTTCAGCCTTTTTTTTTTCACTAGAAATGAACTGTAACAAGCATTGCAAAAAATGTAGAAGCGTACAACAAAGAATGAATATAGCAACGTAATGAACATGAGATACAAGAGCATAACTTAACAAGCGAGTTTTAATGAAACTAATTTGGTCAACGTGATTGTCAGCTCAAGATAATCTGGTCACACATGAATAACTTCAAGGAAGTCCTTTTTCTAGTAACGAGGCATTTGGATGAAAAAGACAAGTATAAACCTGCTGGATAGCTTTTGAAATCTATTAAGTTTTTAATTATTTTTTCTAGTTTTATAAACTGGAGAAGAAAAAAACGCGTTTGACACATAATTTTCGTTTTTTTTCCCTTCAGTTTTGAAAACCAGTTTTTAAAATAGGACTGTTTTTTAAAACTCTTATTTCGGAGTTTTGCGTTTTCAATTTTTGTTTTGAGACCATCGACACCCGCCCGACACCTCCGTCGTCCACTGCCGCCAGTCACCGCCATCGCAACCACAACCAAAGAAAAAGTTCAAAATAAAAACTGGATAATCAAATACAAAAAAAATAAAATATATATTGGGTAATCAAACACCCATTTGTTTTTATTAAAAGAAAAAACTAAATCGATTTTGATTTTTTTTAAAACAAAAAACTAAAACTCTAAGTGATTTCAAACAGACTCAGGTGAACTCAGAAACTTTTCAACAAACGGCCAATAAGCCACATGAACATGGTGCCCATACAATCTTTCTCTGAGAGAAAACTGCCATGATATTGGGTCTCTGTTGCTGACTATAAAATCCCATTCACTAACTTCCAAAGACAATGATACCTTGACCTTAACTTTCTCTCTCTAAGACATATTCGCTCAGCCTTCTCTCTAAAAACCAAACTCCACAGAAGTCACCATGGTCTCCCTAGTGTGCTTCCGCGTATGTGGGGCGGCAGGCACTCCAACGTTTCATCTATAGGTCCGTATCTACTTCTAGTATGGTGGTATACTTTACGAAGTGATCAGTTGGTGACCGGCGGTACAAGCGGCGGGAGGATAGGGGCGAGGCCTTTCACCAGATTTTGATCAGAGACGATGACATCAAGGTATGTCTCCGATCTTGGTCAATTTACGTAGATCTGCTCGATCGACGTATTTTCCACCGTTCGCCAGAGGTGATCGGAATCTTACCGGTGGGCGACCGGATCTTCGCCGGCGCTTTTTTGACCGTCATTTTTGAATTCTCTTTCATATTTTAAATTATGTTCTTATCTGTTTCCTATTCTTCAGTGGTGGGAGTTTGAGTTGTGGTTGGTTGTTTGGTCTCGGGGGGAAGAGTGTTTGGGGTAGAGGTGGGGGTGAGTTCTGTTGGGCTCAAGTGGGGGGGGGGGGGGATTCGGGACCCGGGGGGGGGGGGGGGAAGAAATCTGTCTTAGGGTTTTGGGTAATCAGGTTAGCGCCAGGGGAGGGGGAGGCAGGGGCGGACCTACGTTGTGTCAGGGGGGGGGGGGTTAGTGTACCCCCTCAACTTCGGAAAGAATTTTTTTTATTTCACCTGGTCTGTGACTCTCTCTGCTACTTGCCCAGTTGCCCTACGCCAAATTCTCTCACTCTCACCCACTCCCAAACAGGCAGACCGCGGCACTCACTGGCGACGGGCAACAGCAACACACCGACACGGCAGGGGTTCCTCGAGTCGACTCTCTCTGGTAGAGCTCAGCTCAGATCTGGAACGAACAAGGCAACAAGGCGAGGACTCCACCGGAGGCACCGACTACAAAGGCGGTCTTCTTCAGAGTTCAGATCTGGAAGCACCATCAACTGAAGAAGAAGCAGTGACCGGCGAGTGGCGACGGCGAGGTGAGAACTCCACCGGCCAACAACCTTCTGCCGGTGACAACGCGTTGATGAACTGTGACCCATAACCGGTCAAATCCATTCAGTTTAACACCGTACCAGAATTACTATTAGATTCGATAGTTTTCGGATCCAGTCCAGTTCCACTCCAGGAAGTTACGATCTCAGCGATTCACATAATCACGATAAGCCTGACCAAACCAAAGAATGAAATTATACCTGTCCAACTAGCATCTATTAGTCTTGGGGCTTTGGGGAGCTCAGGAAAGATGAGAGCGAATCAATCAATATCTAGTTTTGGGTAGGGAATGGTTAACTCAAAAGAAGACTTCGATCCTGGCAAATGAGTCAATAGTTAGAATCAAGTATAAAGTCAAGTATAAACTTGACTCTTTCTGGGATGGACCCTTTTGTTGATGAAGAGAAGACACATGCATGCTTCCTCTGGTACAAGGGACCAAGAAGACCAAGGTCATGCTATCAGGCTATCAGCCATAAAGCTAAGAAAGGCTTTTAGAAGAAATGCCCACATCCACATTAGTACGTTTGGTTGACCTTCTTCGTTTTACTATTTCAGGTCCCAATCTTTGTTATGTCCCTTAGTTAGCTGGGCATACCTTTCTCATGTTCCCGAAATGAATTAGTGTCTTTTGATTCACTTTCATATTTGGTCAAATGGCACATTCAGAAGGTGTGAAATTGGCCAGTGTGAGGGTACCCCTTCTGTTTCACTTGCAAAACCTTTTCTTGTGGCTCCTTCTGGTTTTGGAAGAAAGGTTCACATAATAGCAATAGTAAGCCAAAAGGTAGTAGCATTCACAGAATAGCAATAGTAAGAAAGGTTTTGTATTTATTATATGTAAGTTGCAGTAATTTTAAAAATTAGTAAAGAAAGACTGACTAACAAGTTGAGAGAAAGAAATGAAGAAAACTAACATTGGAGATAGTTGGCTGCATTTTATTTGGTAGCATTTATTGGATTGAGTTGGCTGCATTTTCTTTGGTAGCAGTAGTGATGAGGAAAGGGTATTTTTGGCCATGTCATTATATTTTTAGGAGACCACGTTGCTTGTTCTTTGAATTTAGTAGAGAATTCGGTAACATATATGGTATTTTTGGTTATTAATGCAAGAATTTTCAATCTGTCCTTGTTTGTTTTCTGGGTTTTGTTTGGGCAATGGATTCTGGAGATCATTTTGTGGTGAAAATTTTACATTGAATAACAATGTGTTTTCTACTTAATGTATGTTCACAACCTATTTGGACCGCACCCCGGGGCCCGCTAAGAGATCCCAGTGGCATGACACGTCACCCGTTTGACGGTAAACATCGCTCAACATCTTTGCTCGGTCAGAGCGCAATGCCCCGGACGGACGAGCGGCGATCAAGTGTGCCTCCCCCCCGAGGGGTCGGCCATCCCTAGGGGGTCGGCCTCCCTTCCTTGGTGAAGGAGGGGTCGGCCTCCCCCTTCCTTGGTGAAGGAGGGGTCGGCCACCCCTAGGGGGTCGGCCTCCCCCTTCCTTGGTGAAGGAGGGGTCGGCCACCCCTAGGGGGTCGGCCTCCACCTTCCTTCGTGAAGGAGGGGTCGGCCACCCCTAGGGGGTCGGCCACCTCCTGCCTTGGTGAAGAGGGGGGATCGGCCTCCATGGCCCTGTGAAGGGTACTTGACGTACGACTGGTTTCTCGCTCCCACTTCAGTAGCGCGACATTAATTATCACCGTCTCAATCAAGGCGACGGGGCTCCGGCCCTCGCACCGGGATGGGCTCGCAACCTTGAAGCCATCGCCGTCTCAATCAAAGCGACGGCCCCTTGCTGACGTGGCACTGCCAGCCCTCGCGACCTGTCTGGGGAGCCTTGCTCTCAGCCTTTACTCCATCCTTGTTGTCTCCCATCTTGTCTACGTGGAAGCCAACTCGGACTGCAGCCTTTGTGGCACCTCACGTGGCACACGAACCAACTTTCCTCGGCAACAATGTATATGTCTGTGTGTGCTTTACCAACTAATGCAAGTTTGTATGTTGGTGAATGAGTATAGTTTCACCTCTGTATGTCTCGAAATTTGACCAGAAGTGCTGCATAAGTCGGTTGTACCCTTCTTGTTACAAGCTTCATTATCAAGATATTTTATCTGATACTTTAACCTGTATTTATATAATCCTAACACCAGGACGAGTAACCATGCAACCTGGAATTAATGGCCAACTCTGCATGAATGGACTTTCAGCAAGTGACCTGAAATTTAGAGTGTAGGGAAGGGGGATTTTATGTGAAGCAGATGGATCTAGAAGTTTAAAGCACTTAATCTATCCAACATGCAGCGTACTAAAAAAATTATATAAAAGGTGGTCACTTAGTGACGCTGTTTAGCACCTTACATCAAAAATTAAAGACACTTGCAATCATGATGTGTCGCCTAAAAGCACTACATTTAAGGTTAAGCAAGATTGTTTCATTATTTGATTACTTGACACCAAAATTGAGTTGGTGCGCCTCTAATCATATTAATCACTTAAACACCATTACATCGTCAGTTCCAATAATCCTAAGGTGTACCCTTAAACGCAAGCAAAATGCAACAAAACAACTTTGATTTCAATTATCGGGTGCGAAATACAATTCTACTTTGTCTGCTTCGTGCCATTTTGCTCCGGTGTTCATTTAAGTTTAATCAAAGTTCTGAGTGCAATTCCAAAAGTTAGAGACACCCACTTCTTGAATTTTTGTTTAGTTTGTACTTAGTTTGAGTATTTATGCTATTGAGCAAATTGAGTTCAGCATAGATTGGCTAGCTAACATATTAACTAGCTAAGATGCAAGCCATTTTATTATACCTTATCAGAATTGAGTCTTCTTTCACACATAATGACTTATCCCTCATACTGATGACCAACATGAGGCCAATGACAAGTGCCTCATACTCGGCTTCGTTGTTAGACACTGGGAATACGAGCTTGAAGGATAGGGAGATGATAACATTATCTGGGCTCCGAAGGACTATGCCGGCACCCCCTTGCCGGAGGGGTGCTCCATTGGGACCTTTGTTGGTGGCAGAGCCGTCGAACTCAAACGTCCACAATTCATCAATGTCGGTGAGTATGGTTGTTTCCTCCCCGGGCAATTGAACCGAGGTCGGTTCGTAGTGTTGGCGTGAGAAGAAGACCAAGAGATCTGCAAGTGCTTGATTCCGCAGAGCTGTAGAGTTTTTGATAGATAAGCCGAACCCGACCAAGAATAGCAGCCAGAGGGTAAGTTGACCAGACAAGGTAGGGCGGGTGAGCAATATAGCAGAGCAGATCGGCCTTGGTAACAAGTATGATCTGGTGCGCCAAAAGGTAATGTCAAAATTTCTGTGAGGCGTAAACCAAGGCTAGACAATGTTTCTCTAGCTCGGAGTAATTGGCTTGCAGTCCTGGTAGTCCTGTGTTGCTGAGGCATGGTTGCTTGGGTGTGTCAGGCAAGGGACAACCTGCACTGCGATGCTCACCTCCCCAGCAGAGTCACCAAAATGATGCCAAAGAAAGCGGGTTCGTACCTACGTGGAGGTGCGACAAAAGATGCAGTCCGAGTTAGCTACCAGTAGGGGTGAGCACCAAACCATTCAAACCGATCCAAACCGTTCAAACCGATTGAACCGAACCAATTCAATATGAACCGTCCAAAGAGCTTAACGGTTTGGTTTCATATTTTCCAAACCGACCTTGGTTCGGTTTGGTTCACGGTTCACATCTTTGAAACCGATTCCAAACCGAACCGAACCGACCTATGATATGTTAATGTATTTTTAGTAACATTCTATTGATAATTACATATATAAGGTACTAAGCAACTCCAAAATAAACAAATCTTGAAAGTTAAAAGAAACAAAAATATTAACAACACTTAGAACACAAAAAATTTGTGACCAATATCTAGTTTATATTTACTCATTCTTTCTCATTCATCAACGAGAACTTATATATCGAATGAAATAAGATTATATGCAATTTAGAAAAAATATAACTTCAATTAGTAGTGTGCAAAGTAATGACCACTTTAAGTGGGCAAACCGATCCAAATCGACTAAACCGAACCGTTTAAACCGACCAAACCGAACCGTCCAAACCGATGATGTTTGGTTTGGTTCGGTTCACAAATTTTCAAACCGAGGGGTAACGGTTCGGTTTACGGTTTGACCCCCAAACCGAACCAAACCGAACCGTGCTCACCCCTAGCTACCAGCTATACAAAGTGAGAGACAGTGAGGGTGGAATAAGGGCAGAGCAAGGCTCCTCAGACAGATCGTGAGGGCTGGCAGCGCTGTTGAGACAAGACAGAGACGAACAGGGCCGACAGTCGACAATCCAAGCTAGGGTCCAAGTCAGCGTCCAATGTTAGGGTCCAACTGAGTTTCTCTCTCTAGAATTCCAGAGCTTTTGGATTCTAGAGTGAGAAAATGAAATTGTAAAATGAGAAAGTTATGTCTAAAAATGAAAGCCAAAGTCCCCTATTTATAGGGAAAGTGTGCTTGTGTCATCAGGGTGTCATTAGCTGACACGTGTCATCCCCTGGGAGTGATAAGTCACCAGGGGGTCCAAAAATGTCTCCGTTGGACTGTCGGTTCCCAAATTCGTGATGCCCGCCCCACAAGCGTCGCTCTACCTGTCTGAAAAGACTGACCACACAGCGACGTCATGATCAGAGTAAGCCCATTGCCTTAGCCACCGGTCCAAGCCTTTACTCAATCCTACAAGGGTGCGTCAAGAGACACGGAGAGAACCTGATAGCGGTGAGGGACGGTCCCTGTGACCAACTGCCAGGTGGACTAGGCGCGATGGCCTCCAAAAACCTACTCCCATCTCGGCGTGACCCATGGGTCATGTCTTGGGGGCGCCGATGATCACCGGTAACGTGAGTGGACGTGGTCGCATTGTGCCTAGTGTCATGCAAGTCACCCTAAGCGGTGATAGCTTCTGTGGTAGCGAGCTTATCTCGCTTCGACGGGTCTTCGTGCCGGAGCACTACGAACGGAACCCCCCGAAATGAAGATGGCGATAGCTTTTGTGGTAGCGAGCTTATCCCGCTGCGAAGGGTCCTCGTGCCGAAGCACTACAAACGGAGCCCCCCAGAATGAAAACGGCGATAGCTTCTGTGGTAGCGAGCTTATCCCACTGCGAAGGGTCCTCGTGCCGGAGCACTACGAACGGAGCCCCCCAGAATGAAAACGGCGATAGCTTCTGTGGTAGCGAGCTTATCCCGCTGCGAAGGGTCCTCGTGCTGGAGCACTACGAACGGAGCCCCCCAGAATGAAAACGGCGATAGCTTATGTGGTAGTGAGCCTATCCCACTGTGAAGGGTCCTCGTGCCGAAGCACTACAAACGGAGCCCCTCGGAATGAAGACGACGATAGCTTCTGTGGTATCGAGCCTATTACGCTGCGAAGGGTCCTCGTGCCGGAGCACTACGAACAGAGCCCCTCGGAATGAAGATGACGATAGCTTCTGTGGTAGCGAGCCTATCCTGCTGTGAAGGGTCCTCATGCCGGAGCACTGTGAACGGAGCCCCTCGGAATGCTGCACACTCCGGAGAGTGGGTCGAAGCATGTTCCACGTCCATGGCGGGGACGCATGGTGTGGTAAATGAGTGTGGTGCCCAGAGGCATGTAACATGATCGTGGTGCACGAGCGCGAGGCCAACAACATGAGAGAATGAGTGTGGCACATGGCCGCGGCGACCCCTGTCGCAAGATAATACCTGGTACCGGGGGGCACATGTCATGGAAGTGGCACATGGGTGCAGTGAAGTGTGTATGGTGCCGAATGCATAACAGTGTGACAGAAAGCCAGGGGGAATGACTGTATCAGCGGCGCGACAGAATGTCCCGGGGGACGACACGCCGACGCGGGCGACGGGGGTCGCGGAGTCGTTTCACGGGCGACGGTGCACGGCCCCGAGCGACGGTGCACGGCCGCTAGCGACGGTCATCGCAGTGACAGCGCGCGGGCGACGACGGGTGTCGTGCGGTTGCGGGTGATGGGTGAGCGTTGCGGACCAGTGTTCGAATAAGTAAAAGAAAAGGTGGCAGCAGCCCCCATGGTAGGGGTGGCCGACCCTCCCCCCCCCACCCACCCTAAGGGAGGTGGCCAACCTCCTTAAGGGGGGAGCCACGCCAAGTCCACTTTTTGCATATTTTTCTTAGTGTTGGTAGCACCAAAGTCGCTACGTTGGCGACAAAAATAAATTAATCATGAATTGTCGCGAAAAGTCAATGAAAATTGCACGTGACTTCAGTGTGCGTATTTTGACCTGTTGAAAAATTGACCGTTGAATATATAACGTGTCATGCAAAACGAGACCCCAAGTGGGCACTTGGGTGCGACCAAAGTAGGTTGGGAACATGATTTTTTTTCCCTTTTCATGTACCATTGGGTGTTTCGTGTGTTCATATCATTCTTTATATAGGATGTTAAAATTTGTCAATTGCCAAACAATTTGTCCATGGCCATTTTTCTTATTAGTGCATCATCCTTGGTTGCCGAACGTAAACTTCTTTAAAAATAAAAAATATGAAAACTTCTGAAAAACTTTTGAAAACATGATTGAAGCAAAAGACATTGATGTAAGAAATGACAAGTTACCCCTAGGAGCTTCTTTAAAACGACAAGCTTTTGGACACACACAAAGCATGCGCAATTGAAATTAATTAAGCATGTATATTACCTTTTTTCTCATATTTTCTCAAATTCAATTGTAAAAGGTCAAGAATTATTTGCGCCTAAGTTAAGATGGTTTAATTTCGGCATGGATTTTGGTTCGTGCAGAGAAGAAAAGCACATGCGGTTATTAAAAATTTGCCTCGTGGTTGACAATTAATCATAACTTTCGATTCTTGATTATAGTCATAACTTTCGATTCTTGATTATAAAGATGCAATGTTTAAGCTCCAAACGCATTTCGTCTTACAAACTTTTTTATAATCATAACTTCTTCCGTTAGACACTTTACTTTTGACAATCCTTTACAGGTTAATTTTTGAACTTTCGTTAATATCAATAATTATAATTCAAACTTCTTCTGAGTTTCACTTCCTAAATTATGTATTGTGTCATGAAAACACTAACTGGATTTTTTTTTCTCACACATTCTAATGAACTTTTATTTCTACTAATTTGTTCTTCAGTAGTTATTTCTATACGTGTCCTCAATCTTGTTAGTCATTTTCGATTGAGAGTAAATTTAGTATAAGATTTCGTTTTAGACAATTGTTATAGTCATAACTTTCGATGATAAGTTATAAGATGCAACGTTTAATCCAAACACATTTCGTCTTACAACTTTATAGTAACCGTTAGAAATACTTTTGACAATCCTTTACAGGTAATTTTTGAAATTTCGTTAATATCAATTTATAATTAAAAGTTCTTCTTAGTTTCACTTCCTAGACTTATATATATGTGTCATCAAAACATATTTGGAAACAACTTCAATGACATTATTATCTTTAAATATTTTCTTCACTTTTATTACTGTACAGTCAATCTTGTAGTATTTCGTGAGAGTTCATATTATATAAGATGTTTGAGACTAATTACTAGGGGTGCAAAGCCGTTGAAATCTATCCAACCGTGAAAATAACCACAATCCCTTTTCCCTCAAAAAATCAATCGAATCTTTTTTTTCCAAACCGTACTTCGGTTCGTCGGTTCGGTTTGAATTTGTTTGAAACCGCATACCGAACCAACCGTATAATATAACTTCTATATTTTTACATAATCTAGTTATTTTTTACAATTTTAGTTATCTAACCACTCTATATAAAGCAAACCCTCGTAACACACATTTTTCACTTACCGGGATCTACTAAGTGTTAGATTAGATAAAAAAATTCAGTGGAGCTTATTAGTATGTATAAGTTATTGATTTTCTGGTTTAAACTTGTCAAAAATTGAGTTTGCTAAACCGATTACACCGTCAAACCGAACCGTTTCGCAAACTGAACAGTATACCTAACTTCAACTATCATTTTTTTGATCTAAAAGGTTGGTCGGTTCGGTTTGGGTCAGCCTTCGAACTGAACCAACCTACCGTGTCACCCCTACTAATTCTAGTCAGTGTATCTTCGATAATAAGATATAATATGAAACAAATCACTGTGGCAACTTGATGAATGAAAGAAATTCAAGTTCATATAAAATATGAATAATCAAAAACACATTATAAAAGCGTCACTATAAAGTACGTTAAATTCAAAATAGATTGCTCAATTTAACAACTAATATTATATCTTTGCTAATGCATAGTGATTTATTTAACTTGTTAAGGTTCATAATATTTTTATTTCAAATTATCATATAAGGTGCAAAGCACGTGATTCTCGCCGGTGGTGCGTGTATATATTCACTTTTCCTTTTCCCTCAAAAAATTTCGAATCTTCTACTACTAGTCCTTGCTGCGATCGTCATGCGTGAGATCAAAATTTTCAAAGCTACTACTAATCGTTGCTGGCTTGCTCCATTAGTCATCAGGGATGAGATCAAGGCCAAGTTAAACTCTATATAAGCACACCCTCTGCACAACATTACGAGACAGACCGGGAACTAGAGAGAGCGAGACAGAGCGAGAAAGAGATGAGTGGAGCAGGGAAGGTGGTGTGCGTGACAGGGGCCTCTGGCTACGTAGCATCATGGCTGGTTAAGCTGTTGCTCCACCGTGGTTACACCGTCAAAGGCACCGTTCGCAACCTCAGTCAGTATACCTAACTTCTTCTTCCCTGTCATTTCATTGATCTAATCATATGTTTTTTTTGTGTGCAAGTTCTGGGTCTGATTTCGATGTTCCGCCCCTGACTGTGTCTGCTTCGTGCCATTTTGCTCCGGTGTTCGTTTAAGTTTAATCAAAATTCTGAGTGCAATTCCCAAAGTTAGAGACACCCACTTCTTGAATTTTTGTTTACTTTGTACTTTTGAGTTGCCATTGAGCAAACTGAGTTCAGCACAGATTGGCTAGCTAAGATGCAAGCAGTTTTATTCATGCTACAGTTCTCTGTAACTTTTCCCATGCATAATTATGTAGCAAACCATTCTTACAATTGTTACGTTTCTGCTAATGAATGCTACAGATGATCCAAAGAAGACAGAACACCTACTTGCACTTGATGGAGCTAAAGAAAGACTACATTTGTTTGAAGCCAACTTACTTGAGGAAGAATCTTTTGACTCCGCGATTCATGGTTGTGATGGTGTCTTTCATACAGCCTCTCCTGTTTTGCTTTCAGTCACTGACCCGCAGGTCTTTCCTACATTCTCATTGTGTCCTTTGTCCATATCATTATTTTGGTAGGTCGAGTGCTCTTCTTGTTACCAGGCCTTTTTCACTTGCTAAACAGTACTTCTGACAATAAGAAAGTAAATGAAATGGATATGCACCCTACACCTTAAAATGTGCACCATACACCTGAAACCAACGTAACAAATGTGCTGGTGTCCCATATTTTGGTTCAACATTATGGTCGCTCCTGAGCTTGCTGGTTTTGTGGTCATCTGTGGTTTTGCTCATTCAATTATGGCATCATCAAAAGACAGGTCCCTCATTTATTCATATGCGACGAATTCTACTTCTTGGGCGTAATTTAGGCACCAACTCGTTGGTGAATGAATGCATCTCAGTCAAACTAAGACGGTGGATGGTTGAAAGTATGTGGCGAAAAGTAGATAGTACGTTACAAAATTTTGCAACAAGTTCAGTGTGCCTTGAAGTGCGTCTCCGCCTCTTTGTTCAAATTCTCTTTCCTCTGCACACCATCAACCACCAATAATCACCGCATCAATTCCCATCAAGACTGTTGAGTCCATCGCTGCTCTTCTCTTTCAACACCATCAGTTCATAACCAAGAGCAAGTCCTTTTCTCCTCTCAGTTCTGGTGGTTTTTGGGTCATCTGCTTCATTTCGAATCTGCTTTGAAAGAGTTTGGTGGAAACTAAGAGACACTTGGAATCTAGACGCAGCCGTGGTGGAAAGGATTCTCAAGTCCCGTTACATGGCGCATTGTCAAGTAGATTTCAATCTGAGTTGCTTTCTCTGTTCGTCTTATGCACATTTATCACAAAACTAAGGAGCAGAGTGAAGGTCTTAAACTGGTCATTCTTTGAAATATAGAAAAAGAAAAAGGGAAGGTTAAAATGGTTTGATGATCTAGTTGAAAAGGAAGTGGGATTCTTACATGAAGACTTAAAAAGCATATGTGACAACTAGAAGATACTTCCGATTTCATAGTCATCAATTACAGCGATTATAGTACCGTTTGATCATATATTGATTGATTAGAAATTTGGCCATAGTTTCTTGTTAACTTGGTTTTCAAATCGTCATTTTTTTTAAAGTAAAATGAAAGAGACACAACGGTTGTCATTCTCTACTTTGACCTATGAGTTTTAGTTATATTTGTTCGCACGTTCACCGCTTTTTATATGTCTTCGATCTAATGAACAAGAAGAAAGAAAAGACTCGTACTTGCAACCTTCTCACAGCACCTGTAGTTGCAACATTCTAAGACGCACTATTTTATTCTGATGTTCGTGTAATACTTTTTACCTTAAGTGATCTTTGTATTGAAAAATTGCAAGTAGAGTGCTGCTTACCGGTCTTAGTTTCCTAATTTTCAGGCACAACTAATTGACCCCGCGGTGAAGGGAACACTGAATGTTCTTAGATCATGTGCAAAAGTTGCATCTGTCAAAAGAGTGGTTGTCACATCTTCCATGGCTTCAGTTCTAACGAATGGCAAACCTCTGAGACCCGATGTTGTAGTTGATGAGACCTGGTTTTCAGATGCAGAATACTGTGAGAAAACGGAGGTGCGAAACTGTTTAGTGTTTTTTTTTTCCAATACTCATTATAAATCCCTCAAACTTTCTATTCCCTTTCCTATATCCCGTATGGATCTGTTTCAATTAAGCGTGAAAAGACACCATTCATGTTCCAATTAAGATCCTTATGCTGTTTATCAGTCTAAGTTGCAAACTTAAAATGAGGAACTTGTCTTCTGCCCCTCCGGTCTATGGCAAAATGCCAATAGTTCGGTTAATTATTTTTGGTATTTGGTCACCATGACAATGGACGCAGAGATTCTTGAAGTCCACTTCCCGGGTAAATACGTATTGAGATCAATTTACTAGTACAAATCATCAATTTATGAACTTAGGCTTGACGGTATATAGTTTTTCTGTTATAGCCTTTTCTTCCTTTTTGATTTGATGATACCTCAGGACGTTTATTATATCAGGCATGGTATGCACTTTCAAAAACCTTGGCTGAAGAAGCAGCTTGGAAGTTTGGAAAAGAAAATGGAATTGACTTGGTGACTATACATCCTGGATTTGTACTTGGTCCTTTCTTACAGCCAACTCTCAATTTAAGTTCTGAGGAGGTTCTCAATCTCATAAAAAGCGGTACGCTTCTGCAACAAATGAGTTTTTATGCAATATCTAAGATGTCATACCCCAAAAAACTAAACAATGGCCATTTGTTGGGTTTTATGTGGATAATGGTACTACAGTATGCACGCACAATGATGATCATATTATTCAAGCACGTACACCTGCCACTCTTTAGTTGGATAGCCCACTGTTTATTAAGATTGGAAAATGGCTTATTTAAGAGTTACCGTGACAATGATCTTAAATCAGGATATAAACATTACCTTGCTATGTATGTATCCAGGTCTTTTGTACCAAAAGTACCCATATTTTCTCTCTAATGCGTCTTAAAAAATGCTTGGAATTCAATTAGTTGAATTTTATATGATGCAGGTGGGGAACACTTACCCGAAGGAATCAACATGAATGTTGATATTAGGGATGTTGGTTGTGCACATATCAAAGCATTTGAGATACATTCAGCTAGTGGCAGATACTGCTTAGTTGGGACATCAACTTACTCTGCAGAGTTTCTAAAGATTATACGCAAGCTTTATCCAGCTCTGAACCTTCCTGAAAAGTATGTGTTAAGGCTTTACAACGTATTTATCATATCACTGCATCGACGGAAATAGTTAGTAACGTAAAAAGTTGGCAAATGCACATTATTGCTGCCACTTAATACAAAGTACACTCACAAACACTTTGTGTCATTTGATCTGCCTCCAATCTACTTCTATTTGATATAATTGTATGATCAGACAAACGGAAAACCCAAGGGGCTAGGACCGTTACCATGGTGCACAATAAGTTTTCTAACAAATAAAAGTGATCAACGGACATCATGTCAACAGATTTTCTAGAAATATAGTCACTAATTTTTCAGCATAGACACATAGTAAAAATCAGATTGCAACGCTATCTGGGGCAGTCATAAATGTTATAGCCATAGGCAGCTTTGCTACAGTGCAGCACGTCCTTCCTAATAGGGCTGCCCAGCGCATTAGGCCCCTGCCAATGAGGGTTAGATGTACACAGCCTTAACCCCAGCTCCTGGACCACGTTGCTATCGGTCATTTTGGTTGGGGCAAAAACAAAATCCAATAATTCTGAGGTGGCTTGCTACCTAACCTTGATCCCAGAGCACAAGGTCAAAGATTTTCTAGAAATATATCCATCTTATAGAAAGCTACTCTCAAACTTCTGCACTACATGACTACCATTTAATTAAGAGCCAGCCTACCTACTTTGTCAAGGCAGTTGATAAGGATTTCTACTCGTATGCATTGTTACTAAATGCTTATTCTTCAATTTGAGTCTGTAGATTGTAGAATCTTTGCAGTGGGAATGCATGTTTCAATTATTACACTCGTCTGAACTACATCATAATATTCACAACCAGCAAAGTTTCAGGATGAGTTGTTTGTCAATAAGTAGGACATGACATTCTAGCTTTCAACTAAAAAGCCAGTTTTATCATATGAAAACAACCTATAAGGAAGATTTAAGCTCTAAGTACAATGAAATTAGTTTATCGTTTTAAGAGTTCTTCGTTTGGCCTTACGGGATATTTTGTTTACCCTCTCATTTCTAAGCTGGTTTGAGCTCCAAGGATCCTGTATTAAAACCATATGATGCACTTAAGTATTCTGTTGTGATTTTTCCACATCGTTGACATCTGAGTAGAGCTGTATGTCTTGGTTGAAATGACAGATGTGAGGAGGAAAACCGTGTATCTCCCCCCTCCCAGGTGTCCAATGAAAGGGCAAAAGGTCTGGGAATTGATTTCATTCCTCTTGAGGTGAGCCTCAAAGACACCATCGAAAACTTCAAAGAAAAGAAGTTTTTGAGTTTCTAAATTCTATCTCTTGGGAACAATATCATTTACCAAGTAATGCAAATTTGTATGTTGATGAATAAGTACGTACAGTTTCACCTCTGTATGTCTCGAAATTTGACTAGAAGTACTGCATGAGTCGGTTGTACCCTTCTTGTTACAAGTTTCATAATCAAGATATTTTATCTGATACTTTAACCTGCATTTCTATAATCCTAACACCTGGATAAGTAACCATGCAACCTGGTTTAATGGCCAACTCTGCATGAATGGACTTTTAGCAAGTGACCTGAAATTCAGAGTGTAGGGAAGGGGTATTTTATGTGAAGCAGATGGATCTAGAAGTTTAAAGCACTTAATCTATCCAACATGCAGCGTACTAAAAATAATAATATAAAAGTTGGTCACTTAGTGCCGCTGTTTAGCTTCTTACATTAAAAATTAAAGACACTTGCAATCATGATGTGTCACCTAAAAGAGCTTCATTTAGGGTTTGGAGAAAGATTGTTTCATTATTTGATTTTACTCGACACCAAAATTGAGTTGGTGCGCCTCTAATCATATTAATCACTTAAACGACATTACATCGTCAGTTCCAATATTCTTAAGGTATACCCTTAAACGCTAGCAAAATGCTACAAAACAGCTTTGGTTTCAATTATCGGATGCGAAATACAATGCAAGAACAGGAAAATTGTAGCATTACGGTCTACAGAAGCCAATGAAACAATGTTGGTTTCGACATTCTTTCGTTGTTCGTACCCTGTAATGCTACACTTTTATGTCAAGTATAACCAGCTTGGGATGTCTAATAGAAAGAGCCTAAACAGAAGAGCCAAAACAAAGATTGCGCAGATGAGCAAAACTCTCATTGCTAATGATGTTTTATGCATTACAGATGTGGACTCGCACCTAACACAGCCCATTATATCTAGATTACATCGACCAGTGATCTGACCGCTAAATTTGCAGACGGTCAGAACCAATTGCCCAATATCTCGGAAAATCAGCTCCATGCAAATTTTCCCTCGCTAAACCGCCAAGAGATCAGCTCCGTATACACTTGCCCTCATCTTAACATTCTTCTTGACGTACCTGTCTTTCAGCATCATATACAGTTGCCGTGTGTTTTCATCACATGTACCTTCCTTCGCAATTCATCCACAACTTTAGAACTCCAATCACATGTACCACCGGATGCCACCTTCTCCCAATCTAGACTCCAATCTACAGCAAAAACCTTCAAGAAATGGAGGAAGTACCCAAGGATTAGTTCTCACCTCTACATGAGATACATAATGGACTTAGTGGTCTTTCTAGAGCGTCAAGTACCTCATCTGCATGACCCAGAAGCTCTTCCTCAATTTTTGTGTCCGGATATCCCATACCTAGACAGCAAGTTTCAAAGCAGAAGTTAATGACAGGCGTTTTACATTGGACAAAGGGGGGAGGGTGGGGCAGGGAACTCCGAAGCTCACGAGGTGATGCATAAATTAAGGATGCAAGACAAATAAACTAGCTAAAAGGAAAAAGCCTATTTCAAATGGTATTTATTTTGACAACGAGCACTGCCACCGTTACAAGATTTGAATCCCTCTTTCCTTCCTGTGATGCTTCTATATTGCCAAGTAATGCATTATTACACGGAAGATGAAGAAAGTCATGTCGTTATGAATTATGCTATTCTAATTGATTTCAAGTGGAATCCGTAACAACTGCCGGGAACGGTATAGATGATCAACAAAATTAGTACAAATCTGACCACGTATGATCAATCAAAGCATCACTTATCGTTAAGTGATTCCTAATTTTCTAACCCTACTTGGGGTTTCTTAAGAATTGTCAGGGCCAACATCTTGACAAAAGAATTAATTCTTTCTAGCGAAACAAAAATCGATTCGAAAAGAAATTAACATTAATCCTCTCTTTAATTTATGTTATTTTCTGCTTACCAAAAGAGGGCTTGTGTATGTGATGCAAGTGAAACATAATAACTACTAGAAAGTTGAAAAAAAAATGATAAGATGATTAGAGAAATTAATTACATGTTGGAATCTAAATACGGGAAAAAATGCCCAGGCAGAGAGTAAACCCTTGAGTGAGATAAAGGAAGTTGTCACGCTTGTGTACCCTTTTATTTCATTTTTTAACATAAATTTACTCGTTATCTTTGCTATTCACCTCTCTTTCGTAACTCCTTTTCTCAATCATCTTACTATCTGTCTCTGTTATTTTTTTTCATACTTTTCATGGATTCCACACTTATTACTTGCAAAATCGTAATTTGTGTTTGCATGAGCATTGCTTGTGACCCTAAACGTTGTATATAGATATATAGAGGTTGCGAGTTCGATGGTATTTCGGATAAATTCGAAATAAAATGAGAGGCAAAAATTAAACATAAATGATTTATCACCTCTCGTTTTTTTTAAGCTCGTAATTTAAATTCCGTCTGTTCTTTTGACAAAAGCAATTTTAATTTTTATTAGGCAAATGCTATTTCGATTGCCTTTATTTGGCAACTCATGCATTCAACTTTTTTTCCCTAATAAAACTGCGTTATAACAAGTATCGTAAGTAATATAGCAATGAATAAGCTGGTAGAATACTACGATAAAGAATGAGCATAAGTAAGTAAGATGGTGAAATAATATGATAATGAAGATGAGATATAACCGTATAAGAGCATCAATTAACAAGCTAATTTTGATGAAACTAATTTGGTCAACGTGATAGTCAACTGAATCACTTCAATGAAGTCCTTTCTTAGTAATGAAGCATTGGGATGAAAGAGAGAAGTACATGCCATAATATTAATATAGCCATATAAACTCAAAAACTTTTCAACAAATGGGCAAGAAGCCATATGAACACGGTGCCCACACAAACGAAACGACACGGGCGGTACAAGCAAAATAGAGCAAACTCCCATGATTCTGGATTGCTGTTGCGGACTATAAAATCCCACTCACCAACTTTTAAAGACAATGATTCTGCATTTGCTGGATTGCTCTTTACGCTTACTGAGCATTCTTGTTTTCTATCGGTCGTATTTGGTGTAACCTCCTCCTTTTCTTATTCTACTTTACGCTTACTGAGCATACTTGTTTTTTGTGGGTCGTATTTGGTGTAACCTCCTCCTTTTCTTATTCTAAATATTCAGCTACTTTTTGAATTGTTGGATTTGTCCTAAAATTTCTAAGCTTGTGCTTGTGAATGGAGTCGCTTAGAAAGACTACAAACATCTCATAAATCATTAAACAAAGAAAATGATTCCAAATCCAACCAACAAAAACAAGAGATAATAAAAAAGAATTGGATTCCTCCGATGAGTTCTTCATTCGTGGCAGTTAGTTTTAAGATAAACTACACTATAAAAATAATATCAATGCTCAAACATAAAACTCATTCCTTCATTTTAGAACCACAGATGAGTCGTGCTGAATTGAGCTTAGGATTGCGCACCTGTAGTTATCGAGCTTTAAGTAATGGCTAAGAATTAAAAAAAAAATTCTTCGAGTTGAGCTTAAATAAGGTAATGAGTTTCAAAAAATGTTCAAGTTTGATCTCAAACAAATTTTCGATGAGGCAAACACAAACCAATCACGAATAGTTAAATTCGTTTTACAGGTCAAACTAGTTAAATATTGAAGTATAAAGAGTACAATCAAATGTGTTCGGAAATTCATAAACAAAACAAGAACGTGGAAAACAGAGTTCTTGCAGTGCAAGTGTTGGTGGCACCAAAGTCGCTACGTTGGCGACAAAAATAAATTTAGTCATGAATTGTCGCGAAAAGTCAATGAAAAATGCAAGTGACTTGAGCGTGCGCATTTTGACCTGTTGAAAGCGTTGAAAAATTGACCGTTGAATATGTGACGTGTCATGCAAAACGGGACCCCAAGTGGGCACTTGGGTGCGACCAAAGTAGGTTGGGAATAGGAATTTTTTTTCCTTTATATGTACCATTGGGTGTTTCGTGTGTTCATATCATTCTTTATATAGGATGTTAAAATTTGTGAATTGTCAAACAATTTGTCCATGGCCATTTTTCTTATTAGTGCATCATCCTTGGTTGCCGAAAGTAAACTTCTTTAAAAATAAAAAATATGAAAACTTCTGAAAACATGATTGAAGCTAAAGACATTGACGTAAGAAATAACAAGTTACCCCTAGGAGCTTCTTTAAAACGACAAGCTTTTGGACAAACACAAAGCATGCGCAATTGAAATTAATTAAACATGTACGGTACCTTTTTCTCATATTTTCTCAAATTCAATTGTAAAAGGTCAAGAATTATTTGCGCCCAAGTTAAGATGGTTTAATTTCGGCATGGATTTTGGTTCGTGCGCAGAGAAGAAAAGCACATGCGGTTATTAAAATTTTGCCTCGTGGTTGACAATTAATCAGAGTTTTTTCCTTAATTAATAATACATATTTAATACTTAATTACCAATATACACCATTTTGAAACTTATTTACCCGCATACCACACTTTTGGAAATCGCTGTTTGAAACCACGATTTTTAAGGTAGAAATCGCTGTTTCAAACAGTGATTTCTACTTGATTTTTACCTTAAAGTAGAAACAGCGATTTCTACCTTGAAAACGTGGTTTCAAACAGCGATTTCTAAAAGTGTGGTATGCTGGTAAATACGTTTCAAAATGATGTATATTGGTAATTAAGTATTAATTAGGAAAAAAACTCTTTGATTTTCCCTTTTACTTACTATTTGTTTTTTCGATTTTTTTTTATGCAAAGTCTCAGTTATCTAGGTTTACAGTTTTGCAAAGCAAGTCTGACATCAAACTCATTAATGAACTCGCTTTATGTATAATGTATGTTCTACTTTTGCTGCACATTGTGCTATAAAATATTTCTTATATCTCACTGTGTTGCTCAAATTAAGAAATTTTGTATTGCCTACTTAAGATGAAAAGCCACTAAGTGTGATTTTTTTTTCTCACACTCATTGCTAATGAACTTTTAATGCTACTAATTTGTTGCTTAAGTAGTTAGTTTCTATACGTGTCCTGCGAGATCACTTGAGTTCACTTGATTAATTCTTGATTTTAAAGACGTAACATTTAAGCTCCTAACGCATTTCGCCGTCTTATACACTTTATTATAGTCATAACTTTCGATTCTTGGTTTTAAAGATGCAACGTTTAAGCTCCAAACGCATTTCGTCTTACAAATTTTTTTACAGTCATAACTTCTTCCGCTAGACAATTTACTTTTGACAATCCTTTACAGGTTAATTTTTGAACTTTCATTAATATCAATAATTATAATTCAAACTTCTTCTCAGTTTCACTTCCTAAACTTATATATATGTGTCATCAAAACATATTACTGGAAACTGGTCAACTTCAATGACATTAATTATCTCTAAACATTTTCTTCACTTTTATTACTGTACAGTCAATCTTGTAGTATTTCGTGAGAGTTAGATATTAGTATAAGATGTTTGAGACTAATTACTATATCAGTGTATCTTCGATGATAAGATATAATATGAAACAATCAATTTTCTCTTTTGTGGCAACTTGATGTAACGAAAGAAATAAGTATGATAAATAGTAAAAGTATTGGTGATAATTGGCGTGAAATATTCGAGTTTGAAAGTAAGACCATATTTGCGCAATTAACTTTTCATATTCCGAGTCTTTGATTAGCAGTTAACGACTAATTTATTATTATAGTTTACTTATAATAGTCATATGATTAATTTTAATCGTATTTTTTACCAAAGTTCATAATATTTTTATTTTAAAATACTATATAAAGTGTAAAGCACGTGATCTGTATGAATATTCACTTTTCCTTTTTCCTCAAAAATTTCCGAATCTTCTACTACAGGTCCTTGCTGGCTTGCTCAAATTTTTCAAAGCTACTACTAGTCATGCGTGAGATCAAAATTTCCAAAGCTACTACTAGTCGTTGCGGGCTTGCTCCAATAGTCATCAGGGATGAGATCAAGGCCAAGTCAAACTCTATGAAAGCACACCCTCTGCACTACCATACGAGACAGACCGGGAGCTAGAGAGAGCGAGACAGAGCGAGAAAGAGATGAGTGGAGCAGGGAAGGTGGTGTGCGTGACAGGGGCCTCTGGCTACATAGCATCATGGCTGGTTAAGCTGTTGCTCCACCGTGGTTACGCCGTCAAAGCCACCGTTCGCAGCCTCAGTCAGTATACCTAACTTCTTCTTCCCTGTCATTTCATTGATCTAATCATATGTTTTTTTTTTTGTTGCAAGTTCTGGGTCTGATTTCCATGTTAAAATTCTACTTTGTCTGCTTCGTGCCATTTTGCTCCGGTGTTCGTTTAAGTTTAATCAAAATTCTGAGTGCAATTCCCAAAGTTAGAGACACCCACTTCTTGAATTTTTGTTTACTTTGTACTTTTGAGTTGCTATTGAGCAAACTGAGTTCAGCACAGATTGGCTAGCCAAGATGCCAGCAGTTTTATTCATGCTACAGTTCTCTGTAACTTTTCCCATGCATAATTATGTAGCAAACCATTCTTACAATTGTTACGTTTCTGCTAATGAATGCTACAGATGATCCAAAGAAGACAGAACACCTACTTGCACTTGATGGAGCTAAAGAAAGACTACATTTGTTTGAAGCCAACTTACTTGAGGAAGAATCTTTTGACTCCGTGATTCATGGTTGTGATGGTGTCTTTCATACAGCCTCTCCTGTTTTCGTTTCAGTCACTGACCCGCAGGTCTTTCCTACATTCTCATTGTGTCCTTTGTCCATATCATTATTTTGGTAGGTCGAGTGCTCTTCTTGTTACCAGGCCTTTTTCACTTGCTAAACAGTACTTCTGACAATAAGAAAGTAAATGAAATGGATATGCACCCTACACCTTAAAATGTGCACCATACACCTGAAACCAACGTAACAAATGTGCTGGTGTCCCATATTTTGGTTCTACATTATGGTCGCTCCTGAGCTTGCTGGTTTTGTGGTTATCTGTGGTTTTGCTCATTCAATTATGACATCATCAAAAGACAGGTCCCTCATTTATTCATATGCGACGAATTCTACTTCTTGGGCGTAATTTAGGCACCAACTCGTTGGTGAATGAATGCATCTCAGTCAAACGAAGATGGTGGATGGTTGAAAGTATAGTGGCGAAAAGTAGATAGTACGTTACAAAATTTTGCAACAAGTTCAGTGTGCCTTGAATAAGTGCGTCTCCGCCTCTTTGTTCAAATTCTCTTTCCTCTGCACACCATCAACCACCAATAATCACCGCATCAATTCCCATCAAGACCGTTGAGTCCATCGCAGCTCTTCTCTTTCAACACCATCAGTTCATAACCAAGAGCAAGTCCTTCTCTCCTCTCAGTTCTGGTGGTTTTTGGGTCATCTGCTTCATTTCGAATCTGCTTTGAAAGAGTTTGGTGGAAACTAAGAGACACTTGGAATCTAGACGCAGCCGTGGTGGAAAGGATTCTCAAGTCCCGTTACATGGCGCATTGTCAAGTCGATTTCAATCTGAGTTGCCTTCTCTGTTCGTCTTACGCACATTTATCACAAAACTAAGGAGCAGAGTGAAGGTCTTAAGCTTGTCATTCCTTGAAATATAGAAAAAGAAAATTAATGGAAGGTTAAAATGGTTTGATGATCTAGTTGAAAAGGAAGTTGGATTCTTACATGAAAACTTAAAAAGCATATGTGACAACTAGAAGATACTTCCGATTTCATAAAGCATTTGGTTCTATCTTTTTTTTTTTTCCTTTCTATTTAGTTATATTTGTTCACACGTTCACCGTTTTTTATATGTCTTCGATCTAATGAACAAGAAGAAAGAAAAGATTCGTACTTGCAACCTTCTCACAGCACCTGTAGTTGCAACATTCTAAGAGCAGTTGACCCAGATAGTTGCGAAAGCATTGTCGAGACCTGTTTCATTTTACTGAAAAAACTAATTAGCATTAAATGTGCTGGAATGCAAGGACACTTTTCCTGTGAACTTCAAGACGCACTATTTTATTCTGATGTTCGTGTAATACTTTTTACCTTAAGTGATCTTTGTATTGAAAAATTGCAAGTAGAGTGCTGCTTACCGGTCTTAGTTTCCTAATTTTCAGGCACAGCTAATTGACCCCGCGGTGAAGGGAACACTGAATGTTCTTAGATCATGTGCAAAAGTTACATCTGTCAAAAGAGTGGTTGTCACATCTTCCATGGCTTCAGTTCTAGTGAATGGCAAACCTCTGAGACCCGATGTTGTAGTTGATGAGACCTGGTTTTCAGATGCAGAATACTGTGAGAAAACAGAGGTGCGAAACTGTTCAGTGTTTTTTTTTTTCAGTACTCATTATAAATCCCACAAATTTTCTATCCCCTTTCCTATATCCCGTATGGATCTGTTTTGAGATACTGTGTGCATATGCTTACAAAAATTCTGGTTTTAATAGTTACATTCAAGAACCATGTTTCAACTTTCAATTAAGCGTGAAAAGAAACCATTCATGTTCCAATTAAGATCCTTATGCTGTTTATCGGTCTAAGTTGCAAACTTAAAATGAAGAACTTGTCTTCTGCTCCTCCAGTCTATGGCAAAATGCCAATAGTTCGGTTCTATTATGGTTATTGGTATTTGGTCACCGTGACAATGGACGCAGAGATTCTTAAAGTCCATTTCCTGGGTATAAACGTGTTGATATCAGTTCACGAGTACAAATCTCATCCATTGTTTGGATGGATTTGGGTGCTTATTAGTTAGGCGTAAGAAAATGGACCATCATGATGTGAGGCTCGACGGTGTAACTTTTCTGTTATATTTTTTTTCTTCCTTTTTGGTTTGATGATACATCAAGAAGTTTATTATATCAGGCATGGTATCCACTTTCAAAAACCTTGGCTGAAGAAGCAGCTTGGAAGTTTGGAAAAGAAAATGGAATTGACTTGGTGACTATACATCCTGGATTTGTACTTGGTCCTTGCTTACAGCCAACTCTCAATTTTACTTCTGAGGAGATTCTCAACCTCATAAAGAGCGGTACACTTCTGCAACAAATGAGTTTTTATGCAATATCTAAGATTTCATACCCCAAAAAACTAAACAATGGCCATTTGTTGGGTTTTATGTGGATAATGGTACTACAGTATGCACGCACAATGGTGATCATATTATTCAAGCACGTATACCTGCCACTCTTTAGTTGGATAGCCCAGTGTTTATTAAGATTGGAAAATGGCTTATTTAAGAGTTACCGTGACAATGATCTTGAATCAGGATATAAACATTACCTTGCTATGTATGTATCCAGGTCTTCTGTACCAGAAATACCCATATTTTCTTTCTAATGCGTCTTCAAAAATGCTTGGAATTCAATTAGTTGAATTTTATATAATGCAGGTGGGGAACACTTGCCCGAAGCAATCAACATGAATGTTGACGTTAGGGATGTTGCTTGTGCACATATAAAAGCATTTGAGATTCCTTCGGCTAGTGGTAGATACTGCTTAGTTGGGACATCAACTTACTCTGCAGAGGCTCCAAAGATTCTACGCAAGCTTTTTCCAGCTCTGAACCTTCATGAAAAGTAAGTGTTAAGGCTTTACAACGTATTTATCATATCACTGCATCGACGGAAATAGTTAGTAACGTAAAAATTTGGCAAATGCACGTTATTGCTACCACATAATAGAAAGTACACTCGCAAACACTTTGTGTCATTTGATCTACCTCCAATCTAGTTCTATTTGATATAATTGTATGATCAGACAAACGGAAAAACCAAGGGGCTAGGATCGTTACCATGGTGCACAGTAAGTTTCCTAACAAATAAAAATGATCAACGGACATCGTATCAACATATTTTTTTAGAAATATAGTTACTAATTTTTCAGCATAGACACGTATTAAAAATCAGAATACAACACTATCTGGGGCAATCATAAATATTATAGGTAGCTATGCTACAGTGCAACAAGACCTTCCTAATAGGGCTGTCCAGCGCATGAGGTTAGATGTACACAGCCTTAACCCCTGCTCCTGGACCACGTTGCTATCGGTCATTTTGGTTGGGGCAAAAACAAAATCCAACAATTCTGAGGTGGCTTGCTCCCTAACCTTGATCCCAAAGGCCCTTTTGTTGCCTTGGGAAATAGAGTAATCAGAGCACAATGTCAAAGATTTTCTAGAAATATATTCATCTTATAGAAAGCTACTCTCAAACTTCTGCACTACATGGCTACCATTTTAATTAAGAGCCAGCCTACCTACTTTGTCAAGGCGGTTGATAAATATTTCTACTCGTATGCATTGTTACTAGATGCTTATTCTTCGATTTGAGTCTGTAGATTGTAGAATCTCCGCAGTAGGAATGCATGTTTCAATTATTACACTCGTCTGAACTACATCATAATTCACAACCAGCAGAGTTTCTGGATGAGTTGTTTGTCAATAAGTAGGACATGACATTCTAGCTTTCAACTGAAAAGCCAGTTTTATCATATGAAAACAACCTATAAGGATGATTTAAGCTCTAAGTACAAGGAAATTAGTTTATCGTTTTAAGAGTTCTTCGTTTGGCCTTACGGGATATTTTGTTTACCCTCTCATTTCTAAGATGGTTTGAGCTCCAAGGATCCTGTATTAAAATTTAAAACCATATGATGCACTTAAGTATTCTGTTGTGATTTTTCCACATCATAGACATCTGAGTAGAGCTGTATGTCTTGGTTGCAACGACAGATGTGAGGAGGAAAACGTTGTATCTCCCCCCTACCAGGTGTCCAAGGAAAGGGCAAAAGGTCTGGGAATTGATTTCATTCCTCTTGAGGTGAGCCTCAAAGACACCATCGAAAACTTGAAAGAGAATAAGTTTTTGAGTTTCTAAATTCTATCTCTTGGGAACAATATCATTTACCAAGTAATGCAAGTTTGTATGTTGGTGAATGAGTACAGTTTCACCTATGTATGTCTCGAAATTTGACTAGAAGTACTGCATAAGTCGGTTGTACCCTTCTTGTTACAAGTTTCATGATCAAGATATTTTATCTGATACTTTAACCTGCATTTCTATAATCCTAACACCTGGACGAGTAACCATGCAACCTGGAGTTAATGGCCAACTCTGCATGAATGAACTTTCAGCAAGTGACCTGAAATTCAGGATGTAGGGAAGAGGGATTTTATGTGATGCAGATGGATCTAGAAGTTTAAAGCACTTAATCTATCCAACATGCAGCGTACTAAAAAAAATAATATAAATGGTGGTCACTTAGTGCCGCTGTTTAGCACCTTACATTAAAATTTAAAGACACTTGCAATCATGATGTGTTGCCTAAAAGCGCTACATTTAGGGTTTGGAGCAAGATTGTTTCATTATTTGATTACTCGACACCAAAATTGAGTAGGTGCCCCTCTAATCATATTAATCACTTAAACACCATTACATCGTCGGTTCCAATATTCCTAAGGTGTACCCTTAAGCGCTAGCAAAATGCAACAAAACAGCTTTGGTTTCAATTATCGGGTGCGAAATACAATGCAAGAACAGGAAAATGTAGCATTCCGGTCTACAGAAGCCAATGAAACAATGTTGGTTTCGACATTCTTTCGTTGTTCGTACCCTGTAATTCTACACCTTTATGTCAAGTATAACCAGCTTGGGATGTCTAATAGAAAGAGCCTAAACAGAGATTGCGCAGATGAGCAAAATTCTCATTGCTAATGAACTTTTATGCATTACAGATTTGGACTAGCACCTAACACAGCCCATTATATCTGGATTGCATCGACCAGTGATCTGACCGCTAAATTTGCAGACGGTCAGAACCAATTGCCCAATATCTCGGAAAATCAGCTCCATGCAAACTTTCCCTCACTAAACCGCCAAGAGATCAGCTCCGTATACACTTGCCCACATCTTAACATTCTTCTTGACGTACCTGTCTTTCAGCATCATATACAGTTGCCGTGTGTTACGTTTCATCACATGTACCTTCCTTCGCAATTGTATATTCTAGCTCATCCATAACTTTAGAACTCTATCCCTACCACCGGATGCCACCTTCTCCCAATCTAGACTCCAATCAACAGCAAAAACCTTCAAGAAATGGAGGAAGTACCCAAGGATTAGTTCTCACCTCTACATGAGATACATAATGGACTTAGTGGTCTTTCTAGAGCGTAAAGTACCTCATCTGCATGACCTGGAAGCTCTTCCTTCAGTTTTTGTTTCCGGATATCCCATACCTAGACAGCAAGTTTCAAAGCAGAAGTTAATGACAGGCGTTTTACATTGGACAAAGGGGGGAGGGTGGAGCAGGGAACTCCGAAGCTCGCGAGGTGTGATGCATAAATTAAGGATGCAAGACAAATAAACTAAAAGGAAAAATCCTATTTCAAATGGTATTTATTTTGACAACGAGCGTAACAGCTACAAGTAAGCTTCAATGTCGGGTCTTTGCTGCCGTTTAGAAGAAGCCTACTGTCCGCAGTCCAGCTACAGAAAAAACTGAGAAATGATAACTAGCTGCACGGTGTTGCAAATGGAGGAGGTGGAAACAGTTCAAACCTTATCTGATTTACAGGCCCTACATGGTTAACTAGCTGTTTGTAAAGAAAAAAAGAGGAAAAAATCAGCGAGATTCAACTGCTGAACCTTAAGAACTAATCCTGTGCTATCCGAGAAACTTAAAATTCACGGGCGTCTTAATGGCACACGCAATTCTAGTTCGATACAAACAACATTGTGTGAAGGCTTAGGCATCAATTTCATGCAAGCACTCTACAATGTTGATTATTATGAATTGTAAAGTCTAACTCTTACGACAAAATTAGACACCACTAAATAACTCAAGACACTTTGCGATGAAAAGGGAGCCACAGAATCATAATAAATCTGATACGTGATAGTAATACTCGGAGATAATTAGCTACTGTCACTTATAACATCAGTTTAAGAACTAGAAGATGCTGCATGCAAAGGGACAGTAGACATACCCTCCTCCATCCCACCCTCAAAAGCAGAGGGAGAGATCCCTTATACCAGCACACAATAGTCGGTGAGAGATAAATTTCAAGAAAAAGGTCAGGTATACTCACAGAAAGTATCAATGACGTGCCAAGATGGGGAGGAATACAAATGCTTGCCAAGATGGGGAGGCATACAAATGCTTGTTCTTAATCTTCTTTCACTCCCAGTCTCTTTATATTTTTCATTTACGTAGCATAAATTCTACCCCTGTTTAAGAACATGTGTGCCGTAACTAGTGTACACATTAAGCGAATGTCTAAAATCAAAAGGGGAATAACGTTCACCCAAATCTAGAATTTGATGGTTTCTGTAGACGGCAGAGAAGACAAACACCCGGAGGCCAAGAGAAAACAGACCCACTAGGCGTCCAGCAAATAAAAATGTAGATGATCTTCACAGAGATCACGAAGAAACCAAATTGAGCAGCAAATGTTTGGGTATGTTGTCTTCCCAATATTACTAAAGGAATTAGGAAGTTGACGTAGCAGAAGCAATCAGGATAGAAATTTTCTATCGATCGGGTGTATATACCAACGCACACAGCGATGGTTGCACTAAACACACAGTTTAATGGCTTCAAAGAAGAGCACACAGCTCTTTGAGAAAATAAACTCTCCAATATATTAATAGAAATCAGAAGTTGGATGCCAATTACATTCGCAAGGCTCTATTTATAGAGCAAAGTAAAAGAACATGAGGTTCCTCTAATCAATGGCCTTGATTGTCTCTTACTATTATACATGTGAAAACATGTGTGGCTATTTCAAAGGACCTTAATTACCTCTTCTCATTCATGACCTCTTAAGCATGTGAAAACATGTTAGAGGATCAACTGGATTGCACTGCATCAGAAGTTGGAGCTTAAAAGTTGCAACGTGTAACAACGTCTCCTACAATTGACTCCATGATAGGTTGCGGATATGAATAAATCATGCAGATGATCTTTCCAGATAACAAAGGTGCCAGAAAGAGCCGTCCATACCAGACTGTAACAGGCTTAGGGATATACCCGTTGATGACCTGTCATGCGAGTTTTCGGGTTTTGCTGAACATGGTGAAATCATCAGATCCTGATACTAATCTTTCAGGTACATTGCCTTTCATCGCAGTGTACCTTTGTAAAGCTACCGGCCTGATGCCACAACTGATGATGTTAATAGAGTTACAGGAGAAAGCACGAGAAAAATTTGGAATAAACCCCACAACGGGTATCAATCCCACATCGGGTAAATAATTAATAGCATTTCAATATATAAGCCTTGTAGGTCTCTCCCCTCATTGCCAATTGAATTTGAGGTGGATGATTTCACATGATATCAGAGCAGGTCCATCCAGGCCCAGCGGATAATTCAATTAGTTCCTCACCGTCACCCAAACAATTTCTCCACGTACTAGGCCCACTCAAAAATCAGTCGGGCCACACGTGAGGGGGCGTGTTGAGAGATATAAACCCCACAACGGGTATCAATCCCACATCAGGAGGAAACCATAACTAATTTGTGAAGCTAATTCACTGCTTCAAGTTGGATATGCATAGGCGGCACAACAGCAGGAGAGTAAGATATAGACCAGAGACTCCACCTTAAAGACAGAGCACCCTCCACTTTTTTTCCAATTGTATCCCCACGACCGACCCGCATAACAACAGAAAAAAAAGAAGAAAATGACCTACTAATAAAAGTTGCAGCCACAAGCACAAGCATATATCGGTTGAGTTTAAAAGAGCAAACCACAAGCGTATGAGGAAAAGAAAGACATGCTTCTATAGACATTGCAAAGTAATGCATTTTTCAGCAGGCATACTGCCACCGTTGCATGATTTGAATCCCTATTTCCTTCCTGTGATGCTTCTATATTGCCAAGTAATGCATCGTTACACGGAAAATCAAGAAAGTCCCGTGGATATGAATTATGCTATTCTAATTGATTTCAAGTGGAATCAGTAACAACTGTCGGGAACGGGATAGATGATCAACAAAATTAATACAGATCTTACCACATATGATCAATCAAAGCATCACTTATCGTTAAGTGATTCCTAATTTCCTAACCCTACTTGGGGCTTCTTAAGAATTGTCAGGGCCAACATTTTGACAAAAGAATTAATTCTTTCCAGCGAAACAAAAACCGATTCGAAAAGAAACATTAATCTTCTCTTTATTTTATGTTATTTTCTGCTTACCAAAAGAGCACTTGTGTATGTGATGCAAGTGAAACATAACAACTACTAGAAAATTGAAAAAAATGATAAGATGATTAGACAAATTAATTACATGTTGGAATCTTAATACGGGAAAAAAAATGCACACGCAGAGAGTAAACACTAGAGTGAGAGAAAGGAAATTGCCATGCTTATGTACCCTTTTATTCCATTTTTTAACATAAATTTACTCTTTATCTCTGCTATTCACCTCCCTTTCGTAACTCTTTTTCTCAATCTTCTCACTATCCGTCTCTGTTATTTTTTTTCTTACTTTCCATGGAGTCCACACTTATTACTTACAAAATCGTAATTTGTGTTTGCATGAGCATTGCTTGTGACCCTAAACGTTGTATATAGATATATACAGGTTGCAAGTTCGATGGTATTTCAGATAAATTCGAAATAAAATGAGAGGCAAAAACGAAACATAAATGATTTATCACCTCTTTTTTTTTTTAAGCTCGTAATTTAAATTCCGTCTATTCTTTTGACAAAAGCAATTTTTATTTTTATTAGGCAAATGCTATTTCAATCACCTTTATTTGGCAACTCATGCATTCAACTTTTTTTCCCTAATAAAACTGCGTTATAACAAGTACCGTAAATAATATAGCAATGAATAAGCTGGTAGAATACTACGATAAAGAATGAAAATAGCAACGTAACGAACCTGAGCATAAGTAAGTAAGATGGTGAAATAATATGATAATGAAGATGAGATATAACCGTATAAGAGCATCAATTAACAAGCTAATTTTGATGAAACTAATTTGGTCAACGTGATAGTCAACTCAAGCTAATCTGGTCACACATGAATCACTTCAATGAAGTCCTTTTCTAGTAATGAAGCATGCATCTGGATGAAAGAGAGAAGTACATACCATAATATATAGCCATAAAAACTTTTCAACAAATGGGCAAGAAGCCATATGAACACGTTGCCCACACAAACGAAACGACATGGGCGGTACAAGCAAAATAGAGCAAACTCCCATGATTCTGGATTGCTGTTGCGGACTATAAAATCCCGGCCACTCACCAACTTCTAAAGACAATGATTCTGGATTGCACATTAAAATTATATACTTTATGCTTACTGATCGTTTTTATTTTCTGTCGGTCGTAATTAGTGTAACCTCCTTTTTTTCTTATTCTAAATATTCAGCTACTTTTTGAATTGTTGGATTGTCCTATAAATTTTAAGTTTGGGCTTGTGAATGGAGTCGCTTAGAAAGACTACAAACATCTCATAAATCATTAAAAAACAAAATGATTCCAAATCCAACCAACAAAAACAAGAGATAATAAAAAAGAATTGGATGCCTCCGATGAGTTCTTCATTCGTGGCAGTTAGTTTTTAAGATAAACTACACTATAAAAATAATATCAATGCTCAAACATAAAACTCATTCCTTCGTTTTAGAACCACATATGAGTCAAGCTAAATTGAGCTTAGGATTGCGCACATGTAGTTATCGAGCTTTAAGTAATGCCTAAGAATTTAATTATTTTTTTTCTTCGAGCTGAGCTTAAATAAGGTAATGAGTTTCAAAAAACGTTCAAGTTTGATCTCAAACAAATTTTCAATGAGGCGAACACAAACCAATCACGAATAGTTAGATTTATTTTACAAGTCAGACTAGTTAAATATTGAAGTATAAAGAGTACAATCAAATGCGTTCGGAAATTCATAAACAAAACAAGAACGTGGAAAACAGAGTTCTTGCAGTGCAAGTTGTACCGCTTGCAATGATACTTGTCCCCTATATTCACTTGTCATTTTCCCTCAAAATTTTCAGAGGTACTCCTACTAGTCCTTGCTGGCTGCTCCAAACGTCAGGGGTGAGATCAAGGCCATCATTTTAAAATTTTAAATTATGTAAGAGCACATGCACCAGCATACGAGACACAGAGAGAGAGAGAGAGAGGGAGAGAGATGAGTGCAGCAGGGAAGGTGGTGTGCGTGACAGGGGCCTCTGGCTACATAGCATCATGGCTGGTGAAGCTGTTGCTCGACCGTGGTTACACCGTCAAAGCCACCGTTCGCAGCCTCAGTCAGTATTTCTAACTTCTTATTCCTCTTCCTTGTCAATTCATTGATTCAATCGTATCTTTATTTGCAAGTTCTGGGTCTGATTTCCATGTTAAAATTCTGCTCTGTCCTCGTGCCAGTTTGCTCCGGTGTTCGTGTAAGTTTTGTCAAAGTTCTGAGTGCAAATCACGAAGTTCGAGACACCCACTTCTTGAATTTTGTTCGGTTTGTACTAGTTTTGAGCATTTATGCTACTGAGCAAATTGAGTTTCACTTAGATTTTCAATCTGATTTAATCGTTCCCTTACAAATGGTTTTTACTGTACTAATCTTGACTTTGAGTTTCACAAAGAAGAACTGGTTTCTTAGAGTTAGCTACAAAATGTTGCCTTTCAAATACATATGCCTTGTGACATCTCATGCCACTTTGTAGTTGAACAGAAAATTAATCAAGGATATACCACATTGATTTATCAAAACTTAGTGAGTGAGCCACAAACATGTCCTCGGAGCTATGTTACATGGACTCTTCAAAATGCGTGAATTACCCGTGTCGGGTACTTGACACCAAGAGATGGGTATGGGATGTTTTTCCAACACGTCTCATAGGATATGCCACCAAGAACACTATCTTAAAGTGTTTCTTTTAATTCGCTATTGCTTCGAGATGAGATAACATTCAATTAAGATAATGTGTGTTCACTGAAAACGCCATTTTACCTAAGGAGTAACTAAAATATAGTAATAAATAAAAATGTTTTGCCGTGTCCCCTTGTCTTGGGTTTTGAAAATTAGACAAATCCGACACTTGGACTCGTATCCGACTCGGACACTCACACTGAGTCCATGTAACATAGCCTTGAAGGAGAAACTGAACGAATCCTTCGATTGCAAACAAACAGATCTCTGGCCGTGCTTGAAAAGCATAAACCCTTTCCAAGTTGGTATGTATAATAATACTGTTGAACTTCTAAAGTTATCAAAACTAAAACACAACCACTTGACTTTTACACATGTGAAGTTACTAGTTCCAGAGTAAAATTATCATTGTCCCTGACTTTAGATTGTGCATCCTAGTCTTCCTCGCCTGCAAATTCTGTAGTATCTACTTACTTTGTGATTGACAATACATAACTGGTACGATTTTCTTTATTGACCCTCTCTTAGCATACATCCTTGTCAACACCAGGGCTTTACCCCTGTCCTTGATTGTCACAAGCAAGTCCTTTGCTACTGTAGACCAACCACATGAAACCATATTTTGGTTATTAAACTCCAGAATGTCACGATTACCATTTTTGATATCTTACTGGGGCCTATTGTCAAAAGTTTTTGAAAATTGTTCTTCATATTTAACTTCCACCTATCCTTTATCACTTGCCATTTTTTCAGTAGGGTAAATTAACTTCTAAGTGATTCTTGTGGAGCAATTTGTATCCCAGCTATTATGTCAGATGGGGAATGAACTGTTGCCCCAAAATTGTTCTTCATATTTAACTCCCCCCTATCCTTTATCGCTTGCCATTTTTTCAGTAGGATAAATTAACTTGTAAGTGATTCTTGAGGAGCAATTTGTACCCCAGCTATTATGTAAGATGGGGCACAAACTGTTGCCCGAAATAATCCGGTGTCTTCCTTAAGTCGATTACCAATCGAAGTCGGGTCCAAGGAAGCATTGCATTTGCTTGAGGGCATATTTTATGGATCAGTGCCCTGTACGATGTAGCACTAACTTATCTTTATCTTTGACGCCGTGGATTCTATTCAAACCTGAAGCCCAATAGGTGAATGATGTTCTGTGCCTTGTGTACACTAAACAAGTAACGTCCTCCATTTTATGATGATTGTCACTGCATGCTGCACTTGTCAAATTTTTCCTTTTACTAAGTATTTCAATCCCATAATAGAACACTTTTCTTTATCATGAGCACAGATTGACTGGCTATGATGCAAACAGTTTTATTGTGCCTGCATGCTAAGCAGTTCTCTGTCACTTTCAGCATGCATAATTATGTAGCACAAGCATTTTTACAATTGCTTCGTTTCTGTTTACATATGCTACAGATGATCCAAAGAAGACAGAGCACCTACTTGCACTTGATGGAGCAAAAGAAAGACTACATTTTTTTGAAGCAAACTTAGTTGAGGAAGAATCTTTTGATTCCGCAGTTGATGGTTGTGATGGTGTCTTTCATACAGCCTCTCCTGTTTACCTTTCAGTCACTGATCCCCAGGTCTTTCCTTCATTCTCATTGTGTCCATTGTCCATATCATTATTTTGGTACGTCGAATTACTCTTCTTGTTACCAGGCCTTTTTCACTAACTAAACAGTACTTCTTCTGACAGTAAGAATGTAAATCAAATGGATAGCACCCTACACCTTAAAATGTGCACCGTACACCTGAAACCCACGGAACAAATGTGCTGGTGTCCCATATTTTGGTTCATCATTATGGTCGCTTCTATGCTTGCTGGTTTTTTGGTTATCTGTGGTTTTGCTCATTCAATCATGACATCATTAAAAGACAAGTTCGTCATTTATTCAAATGCGACGAATTCTACTCCTTGGACGTAATTTAGGCACCAACTCGATGGTCAATGAATGCATCTAAGTCAAACAGATGGTGGATGGTTGAAAGTATAGCGGCGAAAAGTAGATAGTATGTTATAAGATTTGCAACAAGTTCAATATGCCTTGAAGTGTGTCTCCGCGTTCAGATTCTCTTTCCTCACACCATCAACCACCAATAATCATCGCACCAATTCCCATTAAGACCGTTGAGCCACTCCATCGCTCTCCTCTTTCCACGCCATCAGTTCACAACCAGGAGCAAGTCCTTCTCTCCTCGGTTCTGGTCGTTTTTGGGTCATCTAGTTCATTTTGGATCTCCTTTGAAAGAGTTCGGTGGAAACTAAGATACACGTTGAATCTAGATGCAGCTGTGGCGGAAAAGATTCTCGAGTCCCGTTACATGAGGCATTGTCTAGTAGATTTCACTCTTGAGTTGTTCTCTATGTTCTTCTTATGCACATTTATCACAACACTAAGGAGCAGAGCGAAGGTCTTAAAATTGACATCCTTTGAAATGGAGAAAAAGAAAAATGGAAGGTTAAAATGGTGTGATGATCTAGTTGAAAGGGTGTTGGATTCTTACATGAAGACTAGGTTATTCGAGTTATCAGAGATGAAGTCAAGGTTAGTATAAACCAAATGTGACAACTTAGAAGATACTTCTGATTTCACAAATTATTTGGTTCTATCTTGTCTTTTTCTTTTTTTTATGAATACCATTTGATCATATATTAGGTTATTAGGATTTTGGCCTTAGTTTCCTGTTATCTTGGTTCTCTAATTCTCATTTTTTTTGGAATGAAAATAAGGGAGAAAAATTGCTCATGAGCATCTATCTTGACCTATGAAGTCTATACACGTTCACCCCTTTTTATCATGTCATCGATTTAATAAACAAGAAGAAAGAAAAGGTCCAAACTTGCAACATTCTAACAGCACCTGCAGTATCCCCAGAGTTTTGCTACCATAACTGTTGAGACCTGTTCCATTTAACACAAAAAACTAAAAAGCATCAAACGTGCTGGAATGCAAGGACATTCTTTCTGTGAACTTCAAGATGAACTATTTTATGCAGACTTTGGGGTAATACTTTTGGCCTTAAGTGATATTTATATTGAAAATTTGCAACTAGAAGTGCTCCTTATCAGTCTTAGTTTCCTGATTTTCAGGCAGAACTAATTGACCCTGCGGTGAAGGGAACACTTAATGTTCTTAGATCATGTGCAAAAGTTTCATCTGTCAAAAGAGTGGTTGTCACATCTTCCATGGCTTCAGTTTTATCCAATAACAAACCTCTGAAAGCCGATGTTGTAATTGATGAGACCTGGTATTCAGATGCAGAATTCTGTCAGCAAACGAAGGTGCGAAACTGTTCTTAGTACTCATTGCAAATCCCACAAATTTTCTATTCCCTTTCTTTATCCCGTCATGGATCTGTTTTGAGATACTGTTTGCATATGCATACAAAATTCTGGTTTTAAAAGTTATATTGAAGAATCATTTTCAACTTTCAATTAAACTTGGAAGGACATCATTTATCTTACAATTAAGATCCTTATGTTGTTTATCAGTGTAAGTTGCAAAATTAAAATGAAGAACTTGTCTTCCGCCCCTCCAGTCTATGGCAAAATGCCATAGACTGGTTTCCTCAAGGTTATGGGTACTTGTTCACCGTGACAATGGATGCAGAGATTCTTAAAGTCCGCTTCCTGGGTATATACTTAGTTACATCAAGTCACGAGGACAAATCTCATCCATTATTTGGATGCATTTGGTGCTTTGCTATTAGTTAAGCGTAAGAATATGGACCATCATGAAGTGAGGCTCGACGGTATAGTTTTTCTGTTGTATCCTTTTCTTCTTTTTGGCTTTGAGGGTTTGCACATTTTTTTGTTCAGCTTTATTCATTAGGACTTTTATTATATCAGGCATGGTATCAACTTTCGAAAACCTTGGCTGAAGAAGCTGCTTGGAAGTTTGGAAAAGAAAATGGAATTGACTTGGTGATGATAAATCCTGGATTTGTAATTGGTCCTTGCTTACAGCCGACTCTCAATCTCACTTCTGAGGCGATTCTCAACCTCGTAAAGAGCGGTACGCTTCTGCAACAAATGAGTGTTTATGCTACATCTATGACATTTGAGTCTTGATACGTTTTTCAACCATTTGCAAACCCTCAAGGAAGGGGAGAAGTGCATGTTACAAAGTTTTGTGACAATTTTTTGCTGCTCCAAGAAGTTGCTATTCTATTTGATTAAGGTAGCAAATTTGGATGAAAGAAAAGAAGCAATAGAGGAGTTTACTGTGGAAAAATATTGCTGGAAATTATTAACTTACAAACCCATTGTTCACAATCTGTTGTTAACTTTATATGTCGAAGGAATCCATAAATGTGATTTGCCGGTTCATAAAAGGTAACCTGCGCACTAGAAATCTCAATGGCTTTCACCATGGTGGATACATGCTTCAGTTGAAAGCTAAAACCATGCTACTTTCAGTCTTTCTGAAACTTTAGCAAAAGATCCTCCAAATCCATGACTTGTAGGAAGAGAAGTCAAAGGAATGATTGAGATCCGCATTCACTGTCTTCAACTGGTTTCCTGTTAGCCTTCCCATGTAATGTGTAGCTTCAACTTTGAGTTCCCTAAGCAATCAAAACAAAAATGATGTTCCTAAGTAGATCCTATTGATTGGATAATGCGAAAGTAATGAAACTTAGATTCAGCTGAACAATTGTAGCTATATCAACCCAAGATGGTTTTTTTGTTTTTCAGTTGGTCCCATTGCTGTTATCATTCAAAGGTAATTCTGTGTTCTTTGATCATATGAAGCTGGGTATATGTGATGATGTTAGAGGGAACAACAAGAAGCAGGGGAACCGCAACCTGGAAAAAGTATGATTTTTAGATATAAAAAACTAACCAAGTTCATTGATTACAGCCACCCAGTGCATTGTTAATCTCCAGAAAGCTAATGGAGCATGTTAATTGTTAAATGGAGCATGCTGATAATAGCTGCAGGTGTGCTATACTGACCCCAGTACTGGATAACTTGGCTTTATGTAAAGAAATGTTTTTAGCAATTGCAATTCAGTAGCATCTATGCGACTTAATATGAGGATATAATGTCCCAAACATTACCTTGCTATGTATGTATCCAGGTCTTTTGTACCAGAAATACCCATATTTTCTTTCTAATGGGTCTTCCAAATGCTTGCAATTACGTAGTTGAGTTTTATATGATGCAGGTAGAGAAGTCTTTTCCAACGGAATCTACAGATATGTTGATGTTAGGGATGTTGCTTGTGCACATATAAAAGCATTTGAGATTCCTTCAGCTAGTGGCAGATACTGTTTAGTTGGTACAGTAATTTACTCTGCAGAGGCTCTGAAAATTCTACACAAGCTTTATCCAACTCTGAACCTTCCTCAAAAGTAAGTTTTAAGGCTTTATGACGTATTTATCATCATTATGCATCAATTGAAATAGTTAAGCTACTTACAAATTTGGCAAATGCACGTTAATGCTGCCAATAACAGAAAGTACACGTTCGACAAACGCTTTGGTGTCTTATGACCTACCTCCAATCTAGTTCTGCTAGATATAACTATATGATCAGACAACAAAATAACCAAGGGGCTAGGACCGTAACCATGACGCACAGTAAGTTTGCTACCAAATAAAAGTAACCAACAGACATCATGTCAACGGATTTTCTAGAAATATGTAGTTACAAATCCTATTTAATAACTATTTTTTCAGCACAGACGTATTACAAATCAGATTACAACGCTATCTGGGGCAGTCATGAATGTTATAGGCAGCTATGCTACATTGAAACAAGTCCTTCCTAATAGGGCTGCATAATACATGAGGCTCCCGCCAATTAGGGTTAGATGTACACAGCCTTTACCCCTGTTCCTGGACCACATTGCTATTGATCATTGATGTTGTGGCCAAAACAAAATCTGAAAATTCCGTGGTAGCTTGCTCCCTAACCTTAATCTCAAAGGCTCTTTTGGTGCCTTCGAGAAAGAGTAATCAGAGCACAATGTCAAAAGATTTCGAGAAATATATTCACCTTATAGAGAATTACTCTCAAACTTCTCCGCTACATGGCTACCAACTTAAGAGCCAGCCTACCTACTTTGTCAAGGTGGTTAATAAGGATTTCTTGTCATATTGTTGTTGTTACTAGATGCTTATTCTTCAATTTGACGTCTGTAAATTGTAAAATCTTCAAAGGGGGAATGCATGTTGTTTCACGGAAATCATTTTTCGGTGTTTGATGCATAGAAATCGTCATTTTCCAGACCACTGAACATACACACCCACACACTTACACGCACAAAAAAAAACTCCAACACACGTCCGCCCACACGCACACACACCCCGACACACTCACACTCCCGCCCCCGCCAACACGCACACAGAGACACCGACACACGCAAACACACACGTGCGCATGCCCGCGCACCCACCCACACCCCCAACCCGCCCGCCCGCCCGCCCGCCCCACACACACACCACCCAACCACACACACATAGACCCCACCCCCCATACACCCATAGCGACGCCCAAACAGCGAAAATAGCTGAAAACGTATCTTTTTTTTGTATAGATATTTGTATCATTATGCAACACCCAAATAGCGGAAAATGAAATTCATGAAAATGTTTTCAGGAACTGCTATTTTCCGCAAAGCATATTCCGGAAAGCTTTTTCCAGAAAGTGTTTTCATTGAAGCATTTTCTATGAAACCAACAGGACTTTAATCTCGTCTGAACTACATCACAACTGAGCAGCTGAGTTTCTGGATGAGTTGTTTATCAGTAGGTAGGACATGACTTCTAGCTTTTAACTAATAAGCAAGTTTCATCGTATCGAAACAACTTATTAGGAGGATTTAAGCTCTAAGGAGATTAGTTTATCTTTTTAAGATTTCTTTATTTAGCCTTAGGGATGTTTTTTTACCCTCTCAGTTCTAAAATGGTTTGAGCTCCAAGGATCCTGCATTAAGACCATATGATGCACTCAAGTATTCTGTTGTGATTATTCCAAATAATTGACGTCTGAGTAGAGTTGTATGTCTTGGTTGCAACGACAGATGTGAAGAGGAAAAGCCTAAATCTGCCCCCTACCAGGTGTCCAAGGAAAGGGCAAAAAGTTTGGGAATTGATTTCATTCCTCTTGAGGTGACCCTCAAGGACACCATTGAAGACTTGAAAGAGAAGAATTTGTTGAGCTTCTAAATTATATCCCTAGGGAACAATATCATTTACAAAGTAATGCAAGTTTGTACATTGGTGTATCACCATGGTTTCGCCTCTGTATGTCTCAAAATTTTGTGCGGAAGCACTGTACAAGTCTGTTTTACCCTTATTATTTCAAGTTTTATAATCAAGAAACGTTATCTGATACTTGAACCTGCATTTCTATGATCCTAACACCTGGACGAATGTGAACCGAAGAGACTTCTCTTGAGTAACCCTTCAACCTGGAGCTCATGGCCAACTCTGCATGTATGGACTTCCAGCAAATAACCTGAAAGAGGGCAAATTTCCCCCCTTCAGCACCCAATGTAGGGTGTAGGGAAAGGGGAATTTTATGTGAAGAAGATGGATCTAGAAGTTTAAAGCACTTAACCTATCCGACATGCATCGTACTAAAAAGGTTCTTATAAAGGGTAGTAACTCGTCGTCGCTATTAAGCACCTTATATTGAAAATTAAAGACGCTATGCAATCATGATGTGTTGCTAGAAGCACTAAATTTAAGGTTTGGAGCAAGATTGTTTCTTTAGTTGATTGGTCGATGCCAAAATTGAATTGGTGCTTAAAGACGCCATGCAATCATGATGTGTTGCTAAAAGCACTAAATTTAAGGTTAGGAGCAAGATTGTTTCTTTAGTTGATTGGTCGATGCCAAAATTGAATTGGTGCACCTTTAATCATAGTAATCGATGATGCGCCATTGCGTGGGGGTTTCAATATTCCTAAGGTGTACCATTACACACTAGAAAATGCAACAAAACAGTTTCGTTTTCAATTTTGGCGTACGAAATACAACGCAAAAACATGAACATGTAGCTATACAGTTGTAATGGTACACGTTTATGTTGAGTATAACTAGCTTGAAATTTCTAAAGAGCCTAAACAGAAGACCAAGAACTGGGATTGGGCAGATGAGCAAAACTCTTGATGCTAATGAACTTGTATGCATTACAAACCTGAACTAGTACAAACAGAGCCCAATACCAAAAACTAGATGTTCAACATATTAATCAGTGGACATGATAACTGGAGAAGGAAGAAGGCAACAAATCGCTTTTCTTTCCAACAACATGAAGTACAGCATTTTTATCTGGATTGCAACAGCAAATGATTTGACCGCAAAATTTGCAGATGGTAAGAACCAAAAGCCCAATATCTCGGAAAATCAGCTCCATGCACACTTTCCCTCACTAAACCGCCAAGAAATCAGCGTCATGTACATTTGCCCTCATCTTATGATTCTTCTTGATGCACCTGTCTTTTAGCATCATATACAGTTGCCATGTGTTTCGTTTCATCACATGTACCTTCCTTCGCAATTGTATATTCTAGCTCATCCATAACTTTAGAACTCTATCCCTACCACCGGATGCTACCTTCTCCCCATCTGGACTCCAATCAACAGCAAAAACCTTCAAGAAATGGAGGAAGTACCTAAGGATTAGTCACATGAGATACATAAAGGACTTAGTGGTCTCTCTAGAGCATGAAGTACCTCATCTGCATGACCTGGAAGGTCTTCCTTCAATTTTTGTGTCCGGATATCCCATACCTTGACAGCACGTTTCAAAGAAGTTAAATGAGAGGCGTTTTACATTGGACAAATGGGGAGAGGGTGGGGCAGGGGATTCCCGAAGGCTAAGAGGTGACGCATAAATGATACAAGAATGCCAAGACTAAATTAAACGGAAAAAGCATATTTCAAATGGTACTATGTTGACAACGAGCTTAAGAGCTAGAAGTTACCTTCAATGTCGAGTCTTTGCTGCCGCTTAAAAGAAGCCTACTGTCGGCAGACCAGCTGCAGAAAAAAAATGAGAAATGATAACCAGCCGTACAATGTTGCAAATGGAGGCAGTGGAAACAGTTCAAACCTTATCTGATAAACAGGCCCGACATGACCCCGGAAAGCAGCAACAAATTTTCCGGTGATACCGTTCCACAACTTGACCGACTTGTCAAATGAGGCACTTGCAATCCATTGCCCGTCAGGAGAAAAGTAAACATGGTTCACTAGCTGTTTGAATGGGAAGAAATAAAAGAAGAAGAAAGAATCAGCAAGACTCAAACCGCTGAACCTGAAGAAATAATCCCATGAAATCCAAGAACTCAAATTTCGGAGGCCTCTTGATAGTACACGCAATTCTAGTTCGATACAAGCAACACTCAGTCAGGGCTTAGGCATCAATTACATGCAAGCACTGTAGACTGTTGATTATTATGAATTGTGAACTTTAGCTCTTGTGAAAAAATTAGACACCACTAAATAACTAGAGACACTTTGCAAGGAAAAGGGAGCCACGGAGTAAATAATACATCAGATGATGATAGTATGATCAGAGATAATTAGCTAATGTCACTTAGAACATCATTTTAAGAACTAAAAAATGCTGAACACAAAGGAATAGTAGACCTTGCTCCTCCCTCCCTCCCTCCCTCAAAAGCAGCTATAATTTATTTAAAGGGAGAGATGCCTTATACCAACACAGAACAGTGGATGAGGGATACATTTCAAGCAAAAGACCTGATATCCATTGTCCTTGAGGAAAGTATCAATGATGTGCCAAGATGGGAGGCACACAAGTGCTTGTTCTTTATCTACTTCCACTCCCAGTCTCTTTATATCCTTTATTTACATACCATAGAGTCTATCCCTGTTTAAAAATACTTACGTGCCTTAAAAAGCGTAAACATTAAGCGAATGTCTACAATTAAAAGGGAAAATGAAGTTCACCCAAATCAAGATTTTGATGGTTTCTCTAGAAGGCAGAGAAGACGAATGCCCGCCGGTGACGAGTAAACAAACCCCCCAGGCGTCAAGCAACTAAAAGATGTAAATGATCTTCTCAGAGATCACAAAGAAACCGAATTAACCTGCAAATGTTTCCTATTCTTTTGTGTATGTTTTATTCTCCAATATAGCTAAAGGAATAAGGAAGTTGAAAGTTGCAACATGTAAATTGACTTCATGATAGGTTGCCCGGATATGAAAAAGCCATGCAGAAGACCATTCCAGATAACAAAGGTGCAAGAAAGAGCCGTCTGGACCAGATTGTAACATGGCATGGGGAAATACCTGTTGATGACCTGTCATTCGAGTTTTCGGGTGTTTGCTAACAGCAGGTTCCCAGAGGAACATGGTGAAATCATCAGATCCTGATACTAATCTTTCAGGGGCATTGCCTTTCATTTTATTGTACCTTTGTAAAGCTACCTGATGCAACAACAAATGATTTTATGGAGTTGCAGGAGAAAATGAGAGCTAAACTTGAAAGGAAACCATAACTAATCTGTGAAGCTTTAAGTTGGATTCGCATGGTGGCACAACAGCAGGTGAGCAAGATATAGGGGGAGATTCTACCTCAAACACAGAGCACAGTCCACTTTTCTCTCGATTCTTTTTCTCTTAAGTGTATCCCCATTAAGGACCCCAATAACAACAGTAAAATAGAAGAAAAGGACCAACTAATAAAGTTTGCAGCCATATAACTTGCATCTTTGAGCAGTATTTGACAAAACTTTGAGGGAGGGAGCTTATGTCGGTTAAGTTTATAAGAAAAAACCACAAGCATGAAAAGAAAAAGAAGGACATGCTTCTATATTGCAAAATGATGCATTTTCAGCAGGTATACTGCCACGGTAACAAGATTTGGATCCCTGCTTCCTTTTTGAGATGCTTCTAAATTTAATGTAAGTACATAGTTCTAACCTGGAGTATTAGGGTAATTGGCGTCCAAGTCGAGCCGCTACAGTTGATCTTGGATGGTCCAGGGTTAGGGTGTTAAAATTGGCACACTGAGTTATAACTGACAATGCAAAAAATTGTTCTCCAACAGATGACTTGTATGCTTGAGTATTGATCGGGGAAGTTGCCTTCGTGATCACGCGACCTGAATAGCACGCTCCGAGTTTACTTGCTCATTCGAGGCCGCCGCCGCCTCACCCGAGGCTTCATCTCCCAAATACTTAATACTTCTTTTGTAGTGCTTTTCCCAGTCTACAAAGTAAATCAAGATGCTGGAATTGCTAGCTATAACCCACTTAAGATCTTACTAAACCACGAGACTATTGCCCCCAAACTTGAATAGTTCTTCTTCCTCAACCCTAAAGAGTCTTTTTCTACAACCCAGAGGGTTTTTCTATCCTTTCTTCCAGCCCTGAGGGTGAGGGTTCTTATTATTGCACCTACATCTCTTTCTTTCTCAAGGCTTAATCCCACCACAGGCTTATATTACTTAATTAAAGACCGTCATGGTTCCATTCAAGTAGGGCATCATACTTGCTTGATTTTTGTCAAGCCTCGGCCCAGAAGGTTCGAGACTATCTCAACCGAGTCTATCCTTCTACCCACTTTTTCACACGTGGGTTTTTAGCATTCATAAACCATACACATTCCAGCGCGCATATTATCCCACAGGCTCTTCTGATAAGAATGTATACTACAAAAGGAACCATAACATCAATATTCTACAAAAGATATCCATTGCCCATCACTCAAGTGCTAAAATTGGCAGAGAGTCAATTTGGGAGATCAAAATTGTTCAAAAAAATGTTCCACTATTCTAAGCAGACTCTTTCTTTGGAGTGCACATAGTAATATATAACAACTCACTCAGAAATGGGATGCATCATTTTGGTACTAAAGCATAAAAAATAAAGATTCACATGTACTGGAACAAATTTTAATATAGACTTACCGTACACAATCAGAAAAATTTACGACCAGTGTTTTAAGGATAAGAACCTCAGGCTGGAGAACCATGCAGAAATATGAAAAACCACCAAAGCAGGTATAGTTACACGAAGAAATTAAGTGAATATGAAGTTTTAATTGGCTATGAGAAAAAATCAGAAGACTGTGTTCAACATTTCCTAAAACTAACAGTTACCTCCTTCATTTCCTCTGGTGATGAATATTCTTTACGGGTATGATCAAAGGCTCCAGTCCGAAGAACATATTCAGTGCTCAATGCCAGTGAATTAACCCAATGCCCGTGACCCTACATTCAGTATTAAATACACAAATAAAAAGGAGATACAAAAATGAAGCTGCATACAGTACTATGTAATGCATCAAATTTGGCGGCTAAATAGAGGATAAGAGAATGCAGCAATAAAAAATAATAGGTCTTAGAACCAAGTGGGCTGGAGACTGGGCTATGACATGTTCCTGAGAACCATGCCTTAGTCTACCCCACATACCCTCAAGACTCCAAATGGAGAGTGCTGAGCCACATGGGTCTCTCAATGGTAATCAACAAAAAAGTAATACACAAATCATGGAAGCTCCCCTTTGTGATGCTCTATTAATAAAATGCAAAGTTCCCTTGACCATGCGCGTTACCCCCTTGGTACGGGCATAATCACTTGGAGGGCTCTACCAAGGACCATGTCCACACAGTACACTACGTACATGCTTTTGGCTGGGCCAAGTTGGTGGATAATATGGCATGTAAGATTCGCGGGTATTGTCTGGGTTTATGATAAACAAAGGAGACAGCATGTAGGATTTGCGGCTCAACAGTAGTTCTACTACAACTAAGAAAGGTAAAGGAGGTGTAAGCACTTGGTTAGTTGCTTCAAATATACAAGCAGCACCTATAAACGGCCATACCTCAAAATATATTGGAGGGAATTATAAATATGCTGCCAAGCAAAGAGAGAGCCTAACAATTAATTAATGCATATGAATTCACCTTTAATTCACGAATTAGCTTTCCCTGTGAAGTTTCCCATACTTTGATTACACAATCCTGAGATCTGCAGCATGAGAGGCAAAGCCGTGATTATCATTATGGAGCTCAGTAAAGACGCATTCTTAATTAAAGAGGGTCCAAAGTGAATTTAACTTTTTCCCGGGAAAAGACAAAATGTAAATGACAGGTTAAGTTTTAAGCAAGATACGTCAATTGTTTTCCTTTTTCTCTAACCAATTTTAAATTAAAGGAATGCTTCAGTGCCACAACACGTGATTTAGGTTTACTTCCACTATCACAAAGTAAAAACAGAAACTAAGAGGTCAATTTAAGATGCAATGAGTGCAATCACTTTCAAGGACTAGCAGCCAAATTAATATCCAGCAAGTAGTTGATGGATTCTTCTCAAATTTTACTTTTGGTCCATTGCTAATGGCAATGGTCTGTAAACGGTGGGAACAAGTCTGATGACAGCCCCAAAAGGTCAGGTTTGAGTCAAGTCTAGTCCTCCCATCATTGCAAGTACTTAACCAATAGCGTCTTCTCCTCCACCATGTCTCTCCAGAAATTTTAATCCTGATCGAGCTAAGGTGGATGCCTTAATAGACACTTTTATTTCATGTCGTCTTTTTCCATTTTTTGCAACACTAGCAGAGTAGGTGCTTACACTAGTAGAGTAAGAGGTCTCCATTTGGAAAGACAGTAATGCCAACAGCAAGTACGAAAATAGTAATTAACAGGATAGCACAATGAAAAAAAAGTTATTTTAGGGATGTGAATCTGTGTTGGAATATTATTGAGCGAGATTTTATAAGAAAAATTATCTAAAACGACAAGGTGGGGAACCCGTATACAGAAAAGAGAATTATCAAAAACTTATACAACAAGCCAAACTCCTAGAAAGTCCAGGAAAATATCAAAAGAGGCTGTACAATATACATACATATTCAGACCTCAAAAATAAGGCATTCAGAATGGAGGACTTAAGCTCAAAAGAGGCTATAATTGAAAGACTTATTATGTACATAAACTCGTAAACAAAACTTTGATGCGAATAAGGCATGCGTTCTGCACATGTAGATATAGTCACATCGATGTTAAAGTTTGTTGCCTGTAAGAGATGACATTCAACTGAACTCAACTAAAATAAAGAGAAATATACAAAGAACTAAGGAAGCGCGTTATTTTCTTCCCCAAAATATCAAGGCAAAAAAAGTACTTCAGCAGAAAAGATGACAAGCAAGTACAAGCAAACAATTTCTGTTCACGGTTCCAAAATTTCAAAAATAACTTACCCAGTATATATTACTCCATCTCCACCCCACTTCACACAAGTTACTGCAAGCGTGTGGCCGCTAAGACAAATAACACATTTCCGCAATGTAATGTCCCATATTCGTGCATCACCATCTTTACTGGAAGTAACAAAGCGACGAGACGGAGAATTCAGATGTACTGGTTCCCAAGATATGCCAGTGATCCATTTCTTATGACCCTGAGCCATGGTATACTCCAGTCGTTAGTGCCCGAGATACACGTTGATAGATCAACAAGCAGAAGGTTGCAGTTCAATTAAGGTAACTAAATTCACGGATTTGGAATTCCAGGAAACGGTGAAAAGAGCAAGTGCTGTAGAAAGAAAGAAAGAAAAAAACGCTTATTCTTGTTTTAACTATAACGTTTTGCGGAAACCCACATACAGTTAAAGCAATCCAAGCTTTCCCAACACAAGCCCAAGCCATCCAATAAATGTAATCAGTATGAGAGAACATTGCTTCTTTAAGGGCTATTCCAAATAATCTGATTTGGCATGCAGGAAAGTGACACGATGACACAGCAAGAAATGCGACCAGACATCATGTGCGTCCTGATGAACAGAGGAAGGAGGAAGGGAGGGAGAAACAGGTGGGAAGAGAGATAGAGACAGAGAGACCGAGATCTTCAAAGACCGTCGAGATGAATTTCCATCTTCTTCGCGGATGAGGAGAAATATGATCTGCCTTCTGCCCTGATACAACCAACCTTGGGAATATTTTCAGCCCACTCTCAGGTCAAATTTTAAAACCAGATCATTTGCCTTGTCTACTTAACTTGGTACGTAATTCAGGGAAGTACAAGGGGGTGAGCAGAAATTTGACTACGATCATGTAAGTTCAGATCGAATCACATACATCTATAATGATGAAATGCAACAAATGCTATTTAGCAGGCCTGGCGACAATAAGGCATGCAGATATTAACCATATCTTATCATGCAAGACCCATGGGCACTCCCTGTCAAGGACACTGAATATCAAGGAGCACATTGCAGTAGCATAAAGAATGAAATGTGAATGTTATCAGTTAAAAGTCACTCAAAAATGAAGGCATTACAATAAGTGGATTGCCCGACGCCTTTCCAGTCTGAGGATCCCAGCATTGAAGTTCTCCAGACTTACTTCCACTAACAAGATGCTTACCATCCGGTGACCATGCAATACACAGAACCCAGTTTTTGTGCCCTGAATGTATGGTGAAGCATAATGCTACAGTTAGCACAACATCAGTAGCAAATATTACCTAACAATCTTCACATAGCAATTGAACAATAAAAGCTCTCCGCTCCCATAAAGTAAAATGAGTTGAAGAGCAGACATTCTATCCATAAGCTTCATACCACCAAAGAACTTGACAGTGACCCTTTTCTAAGAGAAGCAATTTCTTGGTAATGACTGCATTGGTTTCCTTTTCAGTGAGGAAAGTCTGTAAACAACAATATCTGAGGCCAATTTTTCAAGTGAATATTATGCAGTAACTGACATCGGTAATAAAGGTGAGACGGAAATTACATTATATGGGAGAACAGCATCTCAGGAATGAAAAAAAAATCAAGACTGCAAGAGGTTATGCCCTTAAGGGCTACGGTTAATTATACTCGGCACTCCTGAGGTTTCAGTTTGTTACACAAGGCTACAGCTAACTATTCAAATTACACTCCGAATACTGTGTTTCATAGTTTGTTACATTCTACACCTAACCTTTAATTAGGTTACCAAAAATTAATGATGTTGTCATATTTGCCTCTTTTTACGCACGAACTACCTCCAATAGCATAATTTTTTTTTTTCTGTTCTAGTTTTTTGCAACTATATAATTTCTTCTTCAGCCACATTTAGAAGCCTGTCAAACCAGCACTGTACGTCACCATCGAACGACCACCCTCCACCTTCAGCCACCTTCTCAAACCCACACCAATAACCATGACCACCACGATGGCAGATCACCACAGTTTCAAGGACCCAAAATCAATATGGAGATTCAATCTCACTTATGGCTTCGATGATTGCTCACTGCCAACTCTCATCGAATCAAAGCGACGCCGAATTGGGAAAAACATAAACCTTGAGATCACGCTGGCCTTTTTTGTAATCGAAATGACTTTCTGGATCTGAAAATCAATTGGGTTTGCAGAAATTTTTAGATCTGGAGAAGGAAGTGGAGAGAGGAGGTTGGGCAGTGGAGGTCAGTGGTGATGGGATGGTGCCTATCTGGGGATTACGAGATGGTTTTGTGGTTGTGAGATTGGTGCAATGGCAGGTATGATGACAATGGATATGCCGCGGTGGTGACGGTGGTGGTAGCAGGTATTGGTAACAGCAGTGACAAGGATATGGCAGCTGTTGGTAAAGGGTACGAGGTGTCAATGGTGTTTATAATAGGCTAAGATAGTGGTGCTGGTGGGTATTGTGATGACAAAGGAGGAAGGGGTATCAAATTCCAGATCGGGTTTTGTGGTGAAGAAAAAGTGAAGATTATGGAATGTCATGGCGTCGATTATTGAGCACTGTGATGGCACGTCCCATAATTGGATCTTTGAGCAATGACTGTGGCCAACTTGAGGTCGGTAGTGTGGGGATGGTCGTTACTAAGGTTGGTGATGGTGTGGTGGTAGCTATTGACCAGGGTAACAGATGGATTCGTGTTCATTTGAAGGTGGCGGTAGGTTTTAATTGGTATGATGGTGTTCAGCAATGGTCTGAGATATGGAGAAATGTAGGCTGCGTTGCTTGAATCTCTTGGGATTTTGTTGTTCTTTTTCTTCTTTTCCACGAAGTTGTTTGGGTATGGTTTTTTGTGAGTTAAATATCATATTTATAGCAAGGGTATTCCTGTGTATTCACAAGATGTCATTAACTCTGTGAGCTGCTCTTGTTTGAAATGGACCCAAGTGTAATCGTGAAAGTTAGTTGTAGGCGAGTGTTATAAACCCAAACCCTAGGAATGCCGAGTGCAGTAATGATGATAGCTAATAGGGGCAATCAACTATAAAACCAAACCCTTCTCTTTCTCTCCTTGATCCAACAAAAGGTACCCTTCGTCTTTCTCTCTCATCACTTTCTCTTTTCCTTAGCTTACCATAGGTCAACATCTCCGACCTCATTTACAGACCCATCTGGCTTTATAAGACTTGTCCTTCATGCCTTTGGTTCCATGTCTCTTTTTCTTCTCACCTGTTACTGTTGAGACTCTAATCTTGATAATATTGAGACATTCAGCTGGTTTCTTGTTACTGAATTTCTTTCTTGTTACTGTTGAGACTATTTCATGTTACTGTCTTTCTTTTTAATTCGTTTTGAACGGAATTCAACTGCTCCAATTAATTTTTATTTCTATTGTATTAATATACACATATTGAAATAAAAATATATTAAAAAATTCAGCAGTGTCCTGCAGTGTCCAAAATCTGATTTTTTGGAAATTGCAGTGTCCAATGTCCCGGTCGGTTCAATGTTGGGCACGGTGTCCGCGTCCATGCTACCTAGGCCTTAGGCTTATACAGAAGGCTGATCAAGCACTCTCCAAAAATGACTGAATTTGCCCACAGTGGTGATTCATTCAGGTGTTTCAGGACTGTCCATACTGCTTCTGCATGACTCTAATGCAATTGATCTTAATCCATTTTTATGCTAGTCTTTTCTTCCTTAGGTGAGTACCCTGTAGATTTATCTCTGTCTAGTTTAGCACCCCTAGCCATACTATCATATCTGTTATAGTATTATATTTCAGGTGCTCTTCAGTTACAATTTCCACCATCATATTATTTCTATCTTTCTTCTTGTTTCCTCTTCTATTTCCTTTTTGCTAATCTATTAGCGGTTTCTAATTTCGTATGCAACCAACTCGTAATCTCCCTGTCTCTTTATTTTAATGAAATTAGTCAGAACTTGTTTTAAAAATGGTTTAAACAAAAAAAAGAGAGAGAAAACGGTTGACCAACCCTGAGATAATGAGACTCAAAGTGAGCACAGAAAGAGAGTCATAACTAACAAGCCCTCCACTCACTTTAATCGTTACCTTATGTAATTCAGACTACCCTAGCACATTTTACAACGAATGTTGTCCTAGTATAGTTTCCAGATGTTATCAGCAATCTTTAGTCTTCTATAGTTTTCAGCAAGTATGCAATCAAAGGTAACCCCAAAGCTTCTAAAGAAGCTTATGCAAACAGATACCAACCTGTGCAAGTGAACAGTGGCGTCTGCGTATTCAAGTCCCATAATCGGACGGTTGTGTCACCTGACCCACTTGCCAACTGTTTGCCATCAGGACTAAAAGCAACAGAAAGTACAGCTTCAGTGTGACCTGCAGCGATGGTCAATGACACAGAATAAGATAAAGCTAAAATAATAGAACAGCATCCAACACAAGGGGAGACATGCATACTTAGAAAAAGGAAGTATACTTGAGAAGTACGTCTAGAAAAAGGACTTGATGAAAAGAGAATAGTACAAAATCAGTCCAAGAACTGAATAGTATGTGCAGTAAAGAGGGCATTGAGCGCATATATACCATCAGCATATGCAGTATAGCTCTCAACAAGGACATGGGTCATATTACAAGCTCGTAGACTAGGAGAACTATAAATATGCTATAACTATAGCTAAGTCCCAGTGAATGTACAATGGACATTTACAATACAAAGTAAAAACTAGTAGAAAAAAGACAGTACGGTGGCGTGCATTATGATAAATTGCTTTAATTAGGCATTTTACAGGTAACATATCTATTTCTGGTCATCCAGTAAAACATTAGACCTGGCAAAAAGGCTTGCAAGGATTTCTTATACACAACTCTCCTTGCATATGAGCACCACGAATTCCTTGTTATAAATTTTTCAAGTGACGTATTTAGAATACTCCTGATTCTTGCCCAATCCGCAACTATTGCCTCCCTCACTATTGCACCTTAAATATTTTCTGCATGGTCGTGCCATCTCAATGCAACAAAAGCATTTATTTCCTAACATCAGCACGTGCGTCAAGTAAGTGCTACCTTGAAGTACTATTGGACAAAATTGCAGAAGGAACAAAAAAGATCATCCACTCAAACTCGTATGAGACTGACAAGCTAAAAAACAAAACGTTCAAATACGGCAAACGTCATAAAGGTTGACAAACAAGCCTATGAGCTTCTGCTTTATCTTTTCTGATTTGAAAGGAAGATTTCGCACACGCAAACCAATGTATTACAAACCTACAGGACGATTAGCATGCCTAATTGTACTTGCTCTAACAAACATAGTAACCTCTAGGTAAATGTCCCCGGACAGATGACAAGCTGTAGGACAGTACACAAAATCCAATCCAATATCTTAAGCATCCGTCGGCAGACCAAGTGATGCTACACCCTTATATTCTAAGATATATATAGTCGTATATACAATAAGGATGAAAACAAAACCAAATTACACTGTCTGACAGGAAACAGAGGTTATAAATGTCTTCCAAACCATAACCAGTTCATTAAATATAATGTGGACAAGAAAATATACCGGCAATTGTTGACGAACACCGATTAACTGGACGAATTCGAAAAACTGCTTGTGGTTGATAAACTATTGTGAGTACCTTCTCCACCGAGACTGCAAAAAAAGTTCAATCTAAGCCTCACAACTAGCAAATAAAGTCCGCACTAATCTGACTATACAAAATGACATCAAATGCAATTTGACAAATCCACTTTTTTCAGCTTTACTGACCTTTGTGTTGCTGTAAGTACGAACCAAGTTGCACAACGAGCTCTTTGTCGGATACATAAAAAGCATAAGGTAACCTTTCCTCCTGACCAAATAAAAGAAATATTAATCCCAGTGACGTGTTAAAAAAAAAAGAATTTTGTCAGCATGGCATAAATGAGAATTTCAAATAAATCATATACTTACTAGCATTTGCCAATGAACTTAAAAGGGCCAAAGCCATCATCACAACTGAACCGCATGAAGAAAAAGGTTCCGCCAACGCCAGAGGAATCTAAGTTTTCACCGCTAATAACAAGGGCCATAGCCAATTCTGCAATCTCCATATCGCACCTATATCCAATGACTCCAAACTTAAAGGTAGCCTAACCTGTGGTAACTCAACAACCCAACTTTTTACTCTTGTACTACCTACTTGCTTCCCATTCACGACAACCTAAAACCTTTACCATCGATAGTTATGAGCACATGATACTAGTACTCAAACCAACACATTTGCACTAGAAGAACACTCCATATGCTTTAGGTATCCAAGCAACGCTGGACCAACCCATTTTTCTTCCATCTATTAGCCTCCAACGCCAACACATACAGTAACTACTATCATGTTTTGCATTTGAACCAATCCAAACGTTTCGCCACATAGCCCAAAACAGTCAACCTCGCATAGAGCACCATGATTTCCACCATTTCGGGGGGGAGGGGGAAGAAGGGCCAACTGTTATGCCTAACAGTGGTAGGCCGCCCATCAGAATTCAGATTCACCGTCCACAACCAGAAGCTGCCGAAGTGACAGGGATGAACAACGGCTATGAAGAGGGAAATTGAATTAAGGAAGACGTCGTCGTATGAGTTATTAGCAGTAAAATAACACGTGAGCTGCCAAGTCAGTATTAGGAGTTGGAAGCTGAGTGTCAAATAAGGATTGATGTGTCATATGGCCATTGGTCTGTTTGTTAGTTGTCAGCTGATTTAGATTAGCCAATTAAGTGTGGCCACGTGTTCCCGCCAAGGCACCACCTTTGTTTGAAATTATGTTAGTTTGTTAGAGAGCATATAAACGAGGAGAGAGAAAGAATGTGATTATGCTGAAAATTGTGAAATGAAACAAATTCTTTCTTCCTCCACGATTCTTCTTCTCCAACCCTACTGAAATTGATCGTAGTGACTCTCATATTCACTACATTTTGTATCTCAGAGCCTGGTTCGATCTCACTGAAAATGCCGCGCTAATCCAAAACATCACACATTGAGACTGATTTGCTAGGCCCAATGGATGGTCTGGCAAAAAGGTTCGAGACCTATGGTTTGAGGTTTGGATCTCTGGACGCGACGTTGGGGGACCTGCAGAAAAATTACTCTGAGATGAAGTTTGAGATGCTGTCTACAGTCACATAGATCAACGCACGACTGGAAGCTCTCATAAAAACTAAGCAGCAAGGAGAAGCTGGTACGAGTAAAGGTAATAGTACACCACCTCCTGTTCGAAATCATAGCAGTGTGATTCCAGTTTTGAGTCAGCCAAAATTTGAAAACTCTATGCCCAAACTCCCTAAATAGAGTTTTCCCCGATTTAATGGTGATAACCCTAGAGGCTGGGTTTCCAAATGTGAACAATATTTTGAATTATGTCCCTTACATGAAGAGTTCAAAGTGGCGTATGCCTCTGTTCACTTTGAGGATCAAGTGGAATATTGGTACACTATCTATATTAAACCTCTCGGGAAAGTAACTTGGAGTCGATTTATAAAGGATTTGTATGCCAGATTTTCTGATGTGAGCCAAGACAGTGTAATCGGAGATTTTAATCAACTCAAACAGATGGCTACAGTAGGAGAGTATTACAATTATTTTGAGGAATTGCGAGCTCAGGTTGTGGAGGAGTTTAGAGTAATGGATGAAGGTTATTTTGTCAAGAGCTTTATGGGGGGTTTGAAACGAAATAAGAAGTCGTGTGGAGCAGTTTGAAGTGGCAACCTTATCTAAGGCAATTCACATTGCCAGGAAGGAAGAGATTGCTATCTCTAACCTTTTCAAGCAAACCAGGCACACCCCATCTGCTAACCAACGGCCCACCCAAACCAGTTATAAGCCAAACAACACCTTCAACCCTAAACCGCCTACTGTTCTTTCAACTCCTAGCCCGGTTACATCTAACTTCCCCACTGCACCCAGTTCCAAAGGCATTTTGTCTACCCCAAGCCTACCCCAACATAGACCTACCCTACCTGTAAAATGCATGACTCATGAGGAACACCAAATCAAAAGAGAACGAGGATTGGGTTTTCGGTGTGACAACAAGTTCACCCCTGGTCACCAAAAGGTGTGCCCAAAAAGATCCATAGCAATGTTGATTGCTGACCATATACCAGACCAGGTGGAATTGACAGAAGAAGGTGAAATGCAAGCTGCTATCAGTGAAGTTGAAAATGAGGAAACTTAGACTAGCATACAAGCTCTGGCTGGGAATACCTCACACACAACCATGAGGGTGCTTGGTTGGGTCAACAACAAATCATTTACCATTTTTGGTTGACACAGGGTCCACAAACAACTTTATGGACCCTAAGTCAGCTGCAAGGTTGCAGTGTAGGCTAACACCAACAAATCCTCTGGTGGTGGCTGAGGCAAATGGTAGCAAAATATCCAGTACTGCAGTTTGTCAAGGATTTCAATTGAGTATGGGAGGACGGACATTCCAAACAGATATGAAGATTCTACCATTGGGGGGTGTGATTGTGTCCTTGGGATGCAATGGCTCAAAACCCTTGGGAGTGTCAATTTTGATTTCTCTAAACATACTATTGCCTTCAAGTATTCAGGCAAGGAAGTTCAATTAAATGGCAGTAGCATATCTGGAGTCTCTATCAAAATGATTTCCAATGAGGCTATAACCAAGCTGCTGAATCATAACACTGGAAGTTTGTTTGGGCAAGTGTATGCTGTCACTGCTCACTACCAACACACTGGGGGGAGTTCACATCAAGGAGGTACAAGCCTTGGTGACTGAATTTGATGATGTGTTTGCTGAGCCTACCAAATTGCCACCCCATAGGCTGCAAGACCATAGAATTCAGTTGGTAGAGGGAGCTCAAGCCATTAACATCAGACCTTACAGAGTGTCCTAAATTCAAAAGGCTGAAATAGAAAAGATAGTCAATGAGTTGTTATCCACAGGGGTTATAGAACCAAGTAATTCCCCATTTGCATCTCCAGTGCTTCTTGTCAAGAAGAAGGATGGCACATGGAGGATGTTATGCCTAACAGTGGTAGGCCGCCCATCAGAATTCGGATTCGCCGTCCACAACCAGAAGCTGCCGAAGTGACAGGGATGAACAACCGGCTATGAAGAGGGAAATTGAATTAAGGAAGACGTCGTCATATGAGGCATTAGCAGTAAAATAACACGTGAGCTGCCCAGTCAGTATTAGGAGCTGAGTTGGAAGCTGAGTGTCAAATAAGGATTGATGTGTCATATGGCCATTGGTCTGTTTGTTAGTTGTCAGCTGATTTAGATTGGCCAATTAAGTGTGGCTACGTTTTCCCGCCAGGGCACCGCCTTTGTTTGAAATTCTGTTAGTTTGTTAGAGAGCATATAACCGAGAAGAGAGAGAGAATGTGATTATGCTGAAAATTGTGAAATGAAACAAATCCTTTCTTCCTCCACAATTCTTCTTCTCCATCCTTAACCAACCCTACTGAAAATGATCGTAGTGACTCTCATATTCACTACACCAACTTGCTGAAGAATTCTAACAGATAAAACTAAATTCATTATTCTTTCATAGACCACAAGAAATTCAAACACTTAATTCAATAAATCACATAAACCTTGATTATGTCCACAGAAAGAAACAGTACAATCCAACAAGTGTACAGTGAATTGACAGGGTATGCATAAATTTGGTAAAGTGATTGGGTTTCTTGATGACATCATTTCTGCTTCAACCAAAAAAAAAATGTTAAGTAAATTGAGTTTCTTGATGATGTCACTTCTGCTTCAACCATATAAAAAAGAAAACAAAAGAAAACCGAACTTACGTTTTTGAGGAGTTTATTGACCATCTGTTGGAGCTCTTTGGGTCCAGCGTTTTGGGGAAGGAACATAGGGGCTCCGAGTGGAGACCCTTCTGGGTCCGTTAAGAGGCACATAACGTTGTTGCTGAACTCTCCCTGTACTTCGCCTTCCAACTCCATTGTTTACCGATGCAGCTGTGGGTGTGATTCGGTTTTCTTTGATTTCACGGAGGTCGCCTTTCTAGTATAAGTTTCTGCAGGGGCTGAAAGAGAAGGGTAAAGGGTTTATAGGGTTTTGGGGGATGAGCACTTGGTGCAGCCAAAGGTGTACATAGACGGTCAAAGATTTTCTTTCCCTTTTCGGCTAATCTTTTACTCCTTTAGTAGCCGGTAATAATATCGCTTTTATCTTTTGAGTTAGTAAAATACAATTAACAACTCAATTTTGATGACACGTATACTTGTATCCAAGATTTCAATAAAATGTAGGGTTAATTGTTCAATTTAAACAAGGTTTAAAAATCGTATTTTCAAAATATATTCTGTTAACAAATTACAAAATTATTTTCAAAACGCGTCTTCTGAATAAAACAACCTTTTGGCACGACAAAAGTTGTCTCAAGAACACGTTTTATTAAAAACGTGGTTCAGAACCACGTTTTTAAATAAAACGTGGTTTGAACCACGTTTTTAATAAAACGTGTTCTTGAACAACTTTTGTTAACATGATTTGAAACATGATTTGAAACAACTTTTGTTAACAACGTTTTTAATAAAACATGATTTGAACAACTTTTGTTAACAACTTTTCGTTTTTTGATAACATGCTTCGAGATGAAGTCGTGGTATCCAACCACGATTTGCGTTAAATTAGCCTATACATTTTCATCACCCCTCCTGCACCAGATACATTCTTTCTTCGCGTCGCATCACTCCGCGCCTCAGATACCAAAACATGACTTACACCAAATGCACCAAAGTGCAAGAACTCACATTCTTTAAACCCAAAAACAAAGAGAATAGGAAAAAGAACAATGGGAAAAATTGCACTTCTAAAAATATAAAGAGGCAGCATCAAGTGGAAAGTATATGTTAAAAAACAGAGGTAGATGCTTCTACCATTCATGGGAAATGAATATGTTCAAGTGATATGCAATGTCAGGCAATAGCATATGGACCAGCTTATATTAGTCATTGGCAACATGTGTCTGTTAACATTTGTTTATTAACAAAGATGGAAGTCTAAAGATGCAAGAAAACATCGTTATAATGTTCTTAAGCATGAGACACATTTTGGAAGACATTTCTTTGTTAGAACAAAGGTGGTTCAAAACCACGATTTACAAGAAACGTGGTTCAAAATAACGATTTATCGAAAAATGTGGTTCAAAACCATGATTTATAGTAAAACGTGTTTTGAAACCACGTGTGGTTTTGAACCACGTTTCTTATAAAACGGGGTTTCAAACCACGTTTTACTAGAAATCGTGGTTTTGAACCGCATTTTCTTGTCACGATTTACATTTTGCTGTTGCTGGTTTAATGAACAGAAAACGTGTTTCGTTCCAAACGTTCGTCGTTGGATCGTTGGAAACCACGACGATTTTTGTTAAAAACATTGTGCAATTTCAAGTGAATCTTGGTTTTTACTTCAATTAAAATTGTGGCTGAAAACCACGACTTCTATATAAATCGCTTTTTTTTAACAATGATTTCTTGTAAATGCGTTGTGTACTTTCAATTGACGCTTGATTTTCACTTTAACACTACTCGTGGTTGCAAAGCATGGCTTGTATGGGCAAATGGGTGCTTGTGTGGCTCCTCAAATATGGGCACTTAGTGTGCTTACTTGGTGATGTCAGCGTGTGTGGTTCTCTCTTATGGGAAGGTGTTCATTGTCCGTGATTCTTTCTTTCTCTCCTTCTCAGAGTACCACTGGTTCTCCACAATGTTGTATCCTCTTGATTTCATGTTTCTGTTCTTGGCCGTGTAGCATGAATTTGCTCTGGTTAGTGGGTCTCTTTTTCAGATTTCAAGAAAATTTTTTCGTTAATTCTCTATTCCTATATCAACCACTTTTTTTCCACTCTCTCATCACCATCACCATAGCCACATGCAGAAGCCCACAGTACCTTAATCCCCCACAACGATTATCCATGCTCACTATTTCCACCCCACGTCTGAAATTTGAATCACCAGGAATGCCTTAATGAACGCACCATATCACCGTTTGTAACTAAACCATCGACACATCTTCAGTAAAAGCGATAGTAAACTACATCTCAAATCCGAGCCACTACCATCGCTTCTATTGAACCTACTACCATGGCACCAATATTATCAAACCCATCTTCACCTAACCCGTCATCAAGCCAAATAATTACACGCACGAGAAAACGCACTCATGGATGCCCTCAACAACCACCATCCAAAAAACACGCACGCTAACAGACACATCTAGATTTACAAGATCGAGCAGGTGATACAACGACGTTGGAGGTTTTGAGGGCTGTGGATTGATGATCGCATCAATAATGGACTATGGCAGTAATGAGATGGTATACCAGTGGTGGATCAATTTACGAGTAATCAGTGGCGATGGTGATTGCAGGGTGATGTGTGTGGCAGGGCGGGGGTGATGGTTGTGGTGGTGAGTTGAGTTTTAGATTAAGATTATTTATGTGTCTTTTTGTCCATTGGATTTGTACAACACATTGAGATATACTCAAAAGATTCAAAAATATAATAGTCAATTTATAGAGAATGGTAA
>JAVXUO010000203.1:0-171072 GCA_033065855.1 Escallonia rubra | reverse complement strand
ACAAATAAAAAGGAGATACAAAAATGAAGCTGCATACAGTACTATGTAATGCATCAAATTTGGCGGCTAAATAGAGGATAAGAGAATGCAGCAATAAAAAATAATAGGTCTTAGAACCAAGTGGGCTGGAGACTGGGCTATGACATGTTCCTGAGAACCATGCCTTAGTCTACCCCACATACCCTCAAGACTCCAAATGGAGAGTGCTGAGCCACATGGGTCTCTCAATGGTAATCAACAAAAAAGTAATACACAAATCATGGAAGCTCCCCTTTGTGATGCTCTATTAATAAAATGCAAAGTTCCCTTGACCATGCGCGTTACCCCCTTGGTACGGGCATAATCACTTGGAGGGCTCTACCAAGGACCATGTCCACACAGTACACTACGTACATGCTTTTGGCTGGGCCAAGTTGGTGGATAATATGGCATGTAAGATTCGCGGGTATTGTCTGGGTTTATGATAAACAAAGGAGACAGCATGTAGGATTTGCGGCTCAACAGTAGTTCTACTACAACTAAGAAAGGTAAAGGAGGTGTAAGCACTTGGTTAGTTGCTTCAAATATACAAGCAGCACCTATAAACGGCCATACCTCAAAATATATTGGAGGGAATTATAAATATGCTGCCAAGCAAAGAGAGAGCCTAACAATTAATTAATGAATATGAATTCACCTTTAATTCACGAATTAGCTTTCCCTGTGAAGTTTCCCATACTTTGATTACACAATCCTGAGATCTGCAGCATGAGAGGCAAAGCCGTGATTATCATTATGGAGCTCAGTAAAGACGCATTCTTAATTAAAGAGGGTCCAAAGTGAATTTAACTTTTTCCCGGGAAAAGACAAAATGTAAATGACAGGTTAAGTTTTAAGCAAGATACGTCAATTGTTTTCCTTTTTCTCTAACCAATTTTAAATTAAAGGAATGCTTCAGTGCCACAACACGTGATTTAGGTTTACTTCCACTATCACAAAGTAAAAACAGAAACTAAGAGGTCAATTTAAGATGCAATGAGTGCAATCACTTTCAAGGACTAGCAGCCAAATTAATATCCAGCAAGTAGTTGATGGATTCTTCTCAAATTTTACTTTTGGTCCATTGCTAATGGCAATGGTCTGTAAACGGTGGGAACAAGTCTGATGACAGCCCCAAAAGGTCAGGTTTGAGTCAAGTCTAGTCCTCCCATCATTGCAAGTACTTAACCAATAGCGTCTTCTCCTCCACCATGTCTCTCCAGAAATTTTAATCCTGATCGAGCTAAGGTGGATGCCTTAATAGACACTTTTATTTCATGTCGTCTTTTTCCATTTTTTGCAACCCTAGCAGAGTTGGTGCTTACACTAGTAGAGTAAGAGGTCTCCATTTGGAAAGACAGTAATGCCAATAGCAAGTACGAAAATAGTAATTAACAGGATAGCACAATGAAAAAAAAGTTATTTTAGGGATGTGAATCTGTGTTGGAATATTATTGAGCGAGATTTGATAAGAAAAATTATCCAAAACGCCAAGGTGGGGAACCCGTATACAGAAAAGAGAATTATCAAAAACTTATACAACAAGCCAAACTCCTAGAAAGTCCAGGAAAATATCAAAAGAGGCTGTACAATATACATACATATTCAGACCTCAAAAATAAGGCATTCAGAATGGAGGACTTAAGCTCAAAAGAGGCTATAAGTGAAAGACTTATTATGTACATAAACTCGTAAACAAAACTTTGATGCGAATAAGGCATGCGTTCTGCAGATGTAGATATAGTCACATCGATGTTAAAGTTTGTTGCCTGTAAGAGATGACATTCAACTGAACTCAACTAAAATAAAGAGAAATATACAAAGAACTAAGGAAGCGCGTTATTTTCTTCCCCAAAATATCAAGGCAAAAAAAGTACTTCAGCAGAAAAGATGACAAGCAAGTACAAGCAAACAATTTCTGTTCACGGGTTCCAAAATTTCAAAAATAACTTACCCAGTATATATTACTCCATCTCCACCCCACTTCACACAAGTTACTGCAAGCGTGTGGCCGCTAAGACAAATAACACATTTCCGCAATGTAATGTCCCATATTCGTGCATCACCATCTTTACTGGAAGTAACAAAGCGACGAGACGGAGAATTCAGATGTACTGGTTCCCAAGATATGCCAGTGATCCATTTCTTATGACCCTGAGCCATGGTATACTCCAGTCGTTAGTGCCCGAGATACACGTTGATAGATCAACAAGCAGAAGGTTGCAGTTCAATTAAGGTAACTAAATTCACGGATTTGGAATTCCAGGAAACGGTGAAAAGAGCAAGTGCTGTAGAAAGAAAGAAAGAAAAAAACGCTTATTCTTGTTTTAACTATAACGTTTTGCGGAAACCCACATACAGTTAAAGCAATCCAAGCTTTCCCAACACAAGCCCAAGCCATCCAATAAATGTAATCAGTATGAGAGAACATTGCTTCTTTAAGGGCTATTCCAAATAATCTGATTTGGCATGCAGGAAAGTGACACGATGACACAGACACAGCAAGAAATGCGACCAGACATCATGTGCGTCCTGATGAACAGAGGAAGGAGGAAGGGAGGGAGAAACAGGTGGGAAGAGAGATAGAGACAGAGAGACCGAGATCTTCAAAGACCGTCGAGATGAATTTCCATCTTCTTCGCGGATGAGGAGAAATATGATCTGCCTTCTGCCCTGATACAACCAACCTTGGGAATATTTTCAGCCCACTCTCAGGTCAAATTTTAAAACCAGATCATTTGCCTTGTCTACTTAACTTGGTACGTAATTCAGGGAAGTACAAGGGGGTGAGCAGAAATTTGACTACGATCATGTAAGTTCAGATCGAATCACATACATCTATAATGATGAAATGCAACAAATGCTATTTAGCAGGCCTGGCGACAATAAGGCATGCAGATATTAACCATATCTTATCATGCAAGACCCATGGGCACTCCCTGTCAAGGACACTGAATATCAAGGAGCACATTGCAGTAGCATAAAGAATGAAATGTGAATGTTATCAGTTAAAAGTCACTCAAAAATGAAGGCATTACAATAAGTGGATTGCCCGACGCCTTTCCAGTCTGAGGATCCCAGCATTGAAGTTCTCCAGACTTACTTCCACTAACAAGATGCTTACCATCCGGTGACCATGCAATACACAGAACCCAGTTTTTGTGCCCTGAATGTATGGTGAAGCATAATGCTACAGTTAGCACAACATCAGTAGCAAATATTACCTAACAATCTTCACATAGCAATTGAACAATAAAAGCTCTCCGCTCCCATAAAGTAAAATGAGTTGAAGAGCAGACATTCTATCCATAAGCTTCATACCACCAAAGAACTTGAAAGTGACCCTTTTCTAAGAGAAGCAATTTCTTGGTAATGACTGCATTGGTTTCCTTTTCAGTGAGGAAAGTCTGTAAACAACAATATCTGAGGCCAATTTTTCAAGTGAATATTATGCAGTAACTGACATCGGTAATAAAGGTGAGACGGAAATTACATTATATGGGAGAACAGCATCTCAGGAATGAAAAAAAAATCCAGACTGTAGGAGGTTATGCCCTTCAGGGCTACGGTTAATTATACTCGGCACTCCTGAGGTTTCAGTTTGTTACACAAGGCTACAGCTAACTATTCAAATTACACTCCGAATACTGTGTTTCATAGTTTGTTACATTCTACACCTAACCTTTAATTAGGTTACCAAAAATTAATGATGTTGTCATATTTGCCTCTTTTTACGCACGAACTACCTCCAATAGCATAATTTTTTTTTTTCTGTTCTAGTTTTTTGCAACTATATAATTTCTTCTTCAGCCACATTTAGAAGCCTGTCAAACCAGCACTGTACGTCACCATCGAACGACCACCCTCCACCTTCAGCCACCTTCTCAAACCCACACCAATAACCATGACCACCACGATGGCAGATCACCACAGTTTCAAGGACCCAAAATCAATATGGAGATTCAATCTCACTTATGGCTTCGATGATTGCTCACTGCCAACTCTCATCGAATCAAAGCGACGCCGAATTGGGAAAAACATAAACCTTGAGATCACGCTGGCCCTTTTTGTAATCGAAATGACTTTCTGGATCTGAAAATCAATTGGGTTTGCAGAAATTTTTAGATCTGGAGAAGGAAGTGGAGAGAGGAGGTTGGGCAGTGGAGGTCAGTGGTGATGGGATGGTGCCTATCTGGGGATTACGAGATGGTTTTGTGGTTGTGAGATTGGTGCAATGGCAGGTATGATGACAATGGATATGCCGCGGTGGTGACGGTGGTGGTAGCAGGTATTGGTAACAGCAGTGACAAGGATATGGCAGCTGTTGGTAAAGGGTACGAGGTGTCAATGGTGTTTATAATAGGCTAAGATAGTGGTGCTGGTGGGTATTGTGATGACAAAGGAGGAAGGGGTATCAAATTCCAGATCGGGTTTTGTGGTGAAGAAAAAGTGAAGATTATGGAATGTCATGGCGTCGATTATTGAGCACTGTGATGGCACGTCCCATAATTGGATCTTTGAGCAATGACTGTGGCCAACTTGAGGTCGGTAGTGTGGGGATGGTCGTTACTAAGGTTGGTGATGGTGTGGTGGTAGCTATTGACCAGGGTAACAGATGGATTCGTGTTCATTTGAAGGTGGCGGTAGGTTTTAATTGGTATGATGGTGTTCAGCAATGGTCTGAGATATGGAGAAATGTAGGCTGCGTTGCTTGAATCTCTTGGGATTTTGTTGTTCTTTTTCTTCTTTTCCACGAAGTTGTTTGGGTATGGTTTTTTGTGATTTAAATATCATATTTATAGCAAGGATATTCCTGTGTATTCACAAGATGTCATTAACTCCGTGAGCTGCTCTTGTTTGAAATGGACCCAAGTGTAATCGTGAAAGTTAGTTGTAGGCGAGTGTTATAAACCCAAACCCTAGGAATGCCGAGTGCAGTAATGATGATAACTAATAGGGGCAATCAACTATAAAACCAAACCCTTCTCTTTCTCTCCTTGATCCAACAAAAGGTACCCTTCGTCTTTCTCTCTCATCACTTTCTCTTTTCCTTAGCTTACCATAGGTCAACATCTCCGACCTCATTTACAGACCCATCTGGCTTTATAAGACTTGTCCTTCATGCCTTTGGTTCCATGTCTCTTTTTCTTCTCACCTGTTACTGTTAAGACTCTAATCTTGATAATATTGAGACATTCAGCTGGTTTCTTGTTACTGAATTTCTTTCTTGTTACTGTTGAGACTATTTCATGTTACTGTCTTTCTTTTTAATTCGTTTTGAACGGAATTCAACTGCTCCAATTAATTTTTATTTCTATTGTATTAATATACACATATTGAAATAAAAATATATTAAAAAATTCAGCAGTGTCCAAAATCTTATTTTTTGGAAATTGCAGTGTCCAATGTCCCGGTCGGTTCAATGTTGGGCACGGTGTCCGCGTCCATGCTACCCAGGCCTTAGGCTTATACAGAAGGCTGATCAAGCACTCTCCAAAAATGACTGAATTTGCCCACAGTGGTGATTCATTCAGGTGTTTCAGGCTTGTCCATACTGCTTCTGCATGACTCTAATGCAATTGTTCTTAATCCATTTTTATGCTAATCTTTTCTTCCTTAGGTGAGTACCCTGTAGATTTATTTCTGTCTAGTTCAGCACCCCTAGCTATACTATCATATCTGTTATAGTATTATATCTCAGGTGCTCTTCAGTAACAGTTTCCACCATCATATCATTTCAATCTTACGGCATGATTCGTCCTCTATTACCTTTTTGCCAAACTATTAGCGGTATCTAATTTCGTATGCAACCAACTCGTAATCTCCATGTCTCTTTATTTTAATGAAATTAGTCAGAACTTGTTTTAAAAATGGTTTAAACAAAAACAAAAAAAAAAGAGAGAAAACGGTTAACCAACCCTGAGATAATGAGACTCAAAGTGAGCACAGAAAGAGAGTCATAACTAACAAGCCCTCCACTCACTTTAATCGTTACCTTATGTAATTCAGACTACCCTAGCACAATTTACAACGAATGTTGAACTAGTATAGTTTCCAGATGTTATCAGCAATCTTTAGTCTTCTATAGTTTTCAGCAAGTATGCAATCAAAGGTAACCCCAAAGCTTCTAAAGAAGCTTATGCAAACAGATACCAACCTGTGCAAGTGAACAGTGGCGTCTGCGTATTCAAGTCCCATAATCGGACGGTTGTGTCACCTGACCCACTTGCCAACTGTTTGCCATCAGGACTAAAAGCAACAGAAAGTACAGCTTCAGTGTGACCTGTGGCGATGGTCAATGACACAGAATAAGATAAAGCTAAAATAATAGAACAGCATCCAACACAAGGGGAGACATGCATACTTAGAAAAAGGAAGTATACTTGAGAAGTATGTCTAGAAAAAGGACTTGATGAAAAGGGAATAGTACAAAATCAGTCCAAGAACTGAATAGTATGTGCAGTAAAGAGGGCATTGAGCGCATATATACCATCAGCATATGCAGTATAGCTCTCAACAAGAACATGGATCATATTACAAGCTCGTAGACTAGGAGAACTATAAATATGCTATAACTATAGCTAAGTCCCAGTGAATGTACAATGGACATTTACAATACAAAGTAAAAACTAGTAGAAAAAAGACAGTACGGTGGCGAGCATTATGATAAATTGCTTTAATTAGGCATTTTACAGGTAACATATCTATTTCTGGTCATCCAGTAAAACATTAGACCTGGCAAAAAGGCTTGCAAGGATTTCTTATACACAACTCTCCTTGCATATGAGCACCACGAATTCCTTGTTATAAAATTTTCAAGTGACATATTTAGAATACTCCTGATTCTTGCCCAATCCGCAACTATTGCCTCCCTCACTATTGCACCTTAAATATTTTCTGCATGGTCGTGCCATCTCAATGCCACAAAAACATGTTATTTCCTAACACCAGCACGTGCGTCAAGTAAGTGCTACCTTGAAGTGCTATTGGACAAAATTGCAGAAGGAACAAAAAAGAGCTTCCAGTAAAGATTGTATGAGATTGACAAGCTAAAAAACAAAAAGTTCAAATATGGCAAACGTCATAAAGGTTGACAAACAAGCCTATGAGCTTCTGCTTTATCTTTTCTGATTTGAAAGGAAGATTTCGCACACGCAAACCAATGTATTACAAACCTACAGGACGATTAGCATGCCTAATTGTACTTGCTCTAACAAACATAGTAACCTCTAGGTAAATGTCCCCGGACAGATGACAAGCTGTAGGACAGTACACAAAATCCAATCCAATATCTTAAGCATCCGTCGGCAGACCAAGTGATGCTACACCCTTATATTCTAAGATATATATAGTCGTATATACAATAAGGATGAAAACAAAACCATATTACACTGTCTGACAGGAAACAGAGGTTATAAATGTCTTCCAAACCATAACCAGTTCATTAAATATAATGTGGACAAGAAAATATACCGGCAATTGTTGACGAACACCGATTAACTGGACGAATTCGAAAAACTGCTTGTGGTTGATAAACTATTGTGAGTACCTTCTCCACCGAGACTGCAAAAAAAGTTCAATCTAAGCCTCACAACTAGCAAATAAAGTCCGCACTAATCTGACTATACAAAATGACATCAAATGCAATTTGACAAATCCACTTTTTTCAGCTTTACTGACCTTTGTGTTGCTGTAAGTACGAACCAAGTTGCACAACGAGCTCTTTGTCGGATACATAAAAAGCATAAGGTAACCTTTCCTCCTGACCAAATAAAAGAAATATTAATCCCAGTGAAGAAAAAAAAAAAAAAGAATTTTGTCAGCATGGCATAAATGAGAATTTCAAATAAATCATATACTTACTAGCATTTGCCAATGAACTTAAAAGGGCCAAAGCCATCATCACAACTGAACCGCATGAAGAAAAAGGTTCCGCCAAAGCCAGAGGAATCTAAGTTTTCACCGGTAATAACAAGAGCCATAGCAAATTCTGCAATCTCCATATCGCACCTATATCCAATGACTCCAAACTTAAAGGTAGCCTAACCTGTGGTAACTCAACAACACAACTTTTTACTCTTGTACTATATACGTGCTTCCCATTCACGACAACCTAAAACCTTTACCATCGATAGTTATGAGCACATGATACTAGTACTCAAAGCAACACATTTGCACTAGAAGAACGCTCCATATGCTTTAGGTATCCAAGCAACGCTGGACCAACCCATTTTTCTTCCATCTATTAGCCTCCAATGCCAACACATACAGTAACTGCTATCATGTTTTGCATTTGAACCAATCCAAACGTTTCGCCACATAGCCCAAAACAGTCAACCTTACATAGAGCACCATGATTTCCACCATTTTGGGGGGGAGGGGGAAGAAGGGCCAACTGTTATGCCTAACAGTGGTAGGCCGCCCATCAGAATTTGGATTCGCCGTCCACAACCAGAAGCTGCCGAAGTGACAGGGATGAACAACGGCTACGAAGAGGGAAATTGAATTAAGGAAGACGTCGTCGTATGAGTTATTAGCAGTAAAATAACACGTGAGCTGCCAAGTCAGTATTAGGAGCTGAGTTGGAAGCTGAGTGTCAAATAAGGATTGATGTGTCATATGGCCATTGGTCTGTTTGTTAGTTGTCAGCTGATTTAGATTAGCCAATTAAGTGTGGCCACGTGTTCCCGCCAAGGCACCACCTTTGTTTGAAATTATGTTAGTTTGTTAGAGAGCATATAACCGAGGAGAGAGAGAGAATGTGATTATGCTGAAAATTGTGTAATGAAACAAATTCTTTCTTCCTCCACAATTCTTCTTCTCCAACCTTAACCAACCCTATTGAAATTGATCGTAGTGACTCTCATATTCACTACATTTTGTATCTCAGAGCCTGGTTCGATCTCACTGAAAATGCCGCGCTCATCCAAAACATCACACATTGAGACTGATTTGCTAGGCCCAATGGATGGTCTGGCAAAAAGGTTCGAGACCTATGGTTTGAGGTTTTGATCTCTGGATGCAATGTTAGGGGATCTGTAGAAGAATTACTCTGAGATGAAGTTTGAGATGTTGTCAACAGTTACACAGATCAACGCGCGACTGGAAGCTCTCATGAAAGCTAAGCAACAAAGAGAAGTTGGTACCAGTAAAGGTAATAGTACACCACCTCCTGTTGGAAATCATAGCAGTGTGATTCCAGTTTCGAGTCAGCCAAAATTTGAAAATTCTATGCCCAAACCCCACAAATTGAACTTTCCCCGATTTAGCGGTGATAACCCGAGGGGATGGGTTCGTAATTGTGAACAATATTTCGAGTTATGTCCCTTACGCGAAGAGTTCAAAGTGGCATATGCCTCTGTTCACTTTGAGGATCAAGTGGAATATTGGTACACTACCTATAATAAACCTCTTGGGAAAGTAACTTGGAGTCGATTTATAAAGGATTTGTATGCCAGATTTTCTGATGTGAGCTGAGACAGTGTAATCGGACATTTCAATCAACTCAAACAGATGGCTACAGTAGGAGAGTATTACAATTATTTTGAGGAATTGCGACTCAGGTTGTGGAGGAGTTTAGAGTAATGGATGAAGGTTATTTTGTCAAGAGATTTATGGGGGGTTTGAAACGAAATAAGAAGTCGTGTGGAGCAGTTTGAAGTGGCAACCTTATCTAAGGCAATTCACATTGCCAGGAAGGAAGAGATTGCTATCTCTAACCTTTTCAAGCAAACCAGGCACACCCCATCTGCTAACCAACGGCCCACCCAAACCAGTTATAAGCCAAACAACACCTTCAACCCTAAACCGCCTATTGTTCTTTCAACTCTTAGCCCGGTTACATCTAACTTCCCCACTGCACCCAGTTCCAAAGGCATTTTGTCTACCCCAAGCCTACCCCAAAATAGACCTACCCTACCTGTAAAACGCATGACTCGTGAAAAACACCAAATCAAAAGAGAACAAGGATTGTGTTTTCGGTGTGACAACAAGTTCACCCCTGGTCACCAACAGGTGTGCCCAAAAAGATCCATAGCAATGTTGATTGCTGACCATACACCAGACCAGGTGGAATTGACAGAAGAAGGTGAAATGCAAGCTGCTATCAGTGAAGGTGAAAATGAGGAAACTCAGATTAGCATACAAGCTCTGGCTGGGAATACCTCACACACAACCGTGAGGGTGCTTGGTTGGGTCAACAACAAATCATTTACCATTTTTGGTTGACACAGGGTCCACAAACAACTTTATGGACCCTAAGTCAGCTGCAAGGTTGCAGTGTAGGCTAACACCAACAAATCCTCTGGTGGTGGCTGTCGGAAATCGTAGCAAGAGATCCAGGACTGCAGTTTGTCAAGGATTTCAATTGAGTATGGGAGCACGGACATTCCAACCAGATATGAAGATTCTACCATTCGGGGTTGTGATTGTGTCCTTGTGTTGCAATGGCTCAAAACCCTTGGGAGTGTCAATTTTGATTTCTCTAAACATACTATTGCCTTCAAGTATTCAGGCAAGGAAGTTCAATTAAATGGCAGTAGCATATCTGGAGTCTCTATCAAAATGATTTCCAATGAGGCTATGACTAAGTTGCTGAATCATAACACTGGAAGTTTGTTTGGGCAAGTGTTTGCCGTCACTACTGAGTACCAACACACTGGGGGGAGTTCACATCAAGGGAGGTACAAGCCTTGGTGACTAAGTTTGAGGATGTATTTGCAGAGCCTACCAAATTGCCACCCCATAGGCTGCAAGACCATAGAATTCAGTTGGTAGAGGGAGCTCAAGCCATTAACATCAGACCTTACAGAGTGTCCTAAATTCAAAAGGCTGAAATAGAAAAGATAGTCAATGAGTTGTTATCCATGGGGGTCATACAACCAAGTAATTCCCCATTTGCATCTCCAGTGCTTCTTGTCAAGAAGAAGGATGGCACATGGAGGATGTTATGCCTAACAGTGGTAGGCCGCCCATCAGAATTCGGATTCGCCGTCCACAACCAGAAGCTGCCGAAGTGACAGGGATGAACAACGGCTATCAAGAGGGAAATTGAATTAAGGAAGACGTCGTCGTATGAGTTATTAGCAGTACAATAACACATCCGCTGCCCAGTGAGTATTAGCAGCCGAGTTGTAAGCGTAGTGTCAAAAAAGGATTAATGTGTCATATGGCCATTGGTCTGTTTGTTAGTTGTCAGCTGATTTAGATTAGCCAACTAAGTGTGGCCACGTGTTCCCGCCAGGGCACCGCCTTTGTTTAAAATTCTGTTAGTTTGTTAGAGAGCATATAACCGAGAAGAGGGAGAGAATGTGATTATGCTGAAAATTGTGAAATGAAACAAATCCTTTCTTCCTCCACAATTCTTCTTCTCCATCCTTAAACAACCCTACTGAAAATGATCGTAGTGACTCTCATATTCACTACACCAACTTGCTGAAGAATTCTAACAGATAAAACTAAATTCATTATTCTTTCATAGACCACAAGAAATTCAAACACTTAATTCAATAAATCACATAAACCTTGATTATGTCCAAAGAAAGAAACAGTACAATCCAACAAGTGTACAGTGAATTGACAGGGTATGCATAAATTTGGTAAAGTGATTGGGTTTCTTGATGACATCATTTCTGCTTCAACCAAAAAAAAAAGGTTAAGTAAATTGAGTTTCTTGATGATGTCATTTCTGCTTCAACCATATAAAAATAAAACCGGACTTACGTTTTTGAGGAGTTTATTGACCATCTGTTGGAGCTCTATGGGTCCATCGTTTTGGGGAAGGAACATAGGGGCTCCGAGTGGAGACCCTTCTGGGTCCGTTAAGAGGCACATAACGTTGTTGCTGAACTCTCCCTGTACTTCGCCTTCCAACTCCATTGTTTACGGATGCAGCTGTGGGTGTGATTCGGTTTTCTTTGATTTCACGGAGGTCGCCTTTCTAGTATAAGTTTCTGCAGGGGCTGAAAGAGAAGGGTAAAGGGTTTATAGGGTTTAGGGGGATGAGCACTTGGTGCAGCCAAACGTTTGCATAGACGGTCAAAGATTTTCTTTCGCTTTTCGGCTACAAATTAAAAACTCAATAACTTGTTTACCCCATTTTCAAACTTATTTACCCGCATACCACATTTTGGGAAATCGTAGTTCCAAACCACGACTTCTCCTCGAAAAGCGTGGTTGGCAAACACGTTTTCATTTTCTCTATATGTTTTCCATTTTATTTTTCTAATTTAAACAAAATTGAAAGAGAAAATTGGAAATAAAAATATATTCTGTTAGGAAATTAAAAATCGTATTTTCAAAACGCGTCTTCTGAATAAATACAAACCTTTTGGCACGACAAAAGTTGTTCAAGAACACGTTTTATTAAAAACGTGGTTCAGAACAACGTTTACTTAAAAACGTGGTTCTGAACCACGTTTTTAAATAAAACGTGTTCTTGAACAACTTTTGTTAACATGATTTGAAACATGATTTGAAACAACTTTTGTTAACAACGTTTTTAATAAAACATGATTTGAACAACTTTTGTTAACAACTTTTCTTTTTTTGATAACATGATTTGAAATGACTTCGTGTTTTCTAACCCCGGTTTTCGTTAAAGTAGCCAATACATTTTCATCACCCCATCTGCACCATCTACATTCTTTCTTCGCGTAGAATCCCTCCGCGCCTCAGATACCTAAAACATGACTTACACCCGATGCACCAAAAGTGCGAAGAACTCACATTCTTTAAACCCAAAAACAAAGAGAATAGGAAAAAGAACAATGGCAAAAATTGCACTTCTAAAAATACAAAGAGGCAGCATCAAGTGGAAAGTATATGTTAAAAACCCGTGGTAGATGCTTCTCCCATTCATGGGGAATGATTATGTTGTTATATGCAGTGTCAAGAGAGAGCATATGGACCGGCTTATATTAGTCATTGGCAACATGTGTCTGTTAACATTTGTTTATTAACAAAGATGGAAGTCTAAAGATGCAAGAAAACATCGTTATAATGTTCTTAAGCATGAGACACATTTTGGAAGACATTTCTTTGTTAGAACAAAGGTGATTCAAAACCACGATTTACAAGAAAACGTGGTTCAAAATAACGATTTATCCAAAAATGTGGTTCAAAACCAGGATTTATAGTAAAACGTGTTTTGAAACCACGTGTGGTTTTGAACCACGTTTCTTATAAAACGGGGTTTCAAACCACGTTTTACTAGAAATCGTGGTTTTGAACCACATTTTCTTGTCACGATTTACATTTTGCTGTTGCTGGTTTAATGAGCAGAAAACGTGTTTCGTTCCAAACGTTCGTCGTTGGATCGTTGGAAACCACGACGATTTTTGTTAAAAACATTGTGCAATTTCAAGTGAATCTTGGTTTTTACTTCAATTAAAATTGTGGCTGAAAACCACGACTTCTATATAAATCGCTTTTTTTTAACAATGATTTCTCGTAAATGCGTTGTGTACTTTCAATTGACGCTTGATTTTCACTTTAACACTACTCGTGGTTGCAAAGCATGGCTTGTATGGGCAAATGGGTGCTTGTGTGGCTCCTCAAATATGGGCACTTAGTGTGCTTACTTGGTGATGTCAGCGTGTGTGGTTCTCTCCTATGGGAAGGTGTTCATTGTCCGTGATTCTTTCTTTCTCTCCTTCTCAGAGTACCACTGGTTCTCCACAATGTTGTATCCTCTTGATTTCATGTTTCTGTTCTTGGCCGTGTAGCATGAATTTGCTCTGGGTAGTGGGTCTCTTTTTCAGATTTCAAGAAAATATTTTTCGTTAATGAAATACACCTGCATAAACCACAGTTAGATCATGTTCTTTAGTTTCTACCTGTGGCAAGTAGTAGTATATATAGTTATGATTATTGCTTTCATCAGTTAATGAAAGTATACTAATTGCTGCCATAATTGGATCATGTCGTACATTTTCGAATTGATGCGGCCTCTTTGAACAATATTTTTCAATCAATGAAACTACACCTGCAGCTGCAAAAGTTAGATCATGTTCTTCAATGTTCTTCAATGTTCCTACATCTTTGCACTGTTTCCTTTCTTCTAATAAAGACGTGCCCATAAACCGGTCATGTTCTTCATCTGAACATAAGGAAATACAACATATAAATTTTACGTGGTATTTCTTACAAAGAAAGCATCCTGGTTGACATGACCACGCTGATAAACCGGTCAGCCTCAACACTAACCATTTTTAGTCATCTTCATCAGACATTGGAGCATCAGAAACTGAATCAGGTTCAAAGCTCATGTTCCAATATAAACGTGCTTCGTTGTTGCAACCATCTGCATAGCTTTCACGTGCCATACGACGTAGGTTATGCCTACTTTGACGAACTCTCATTCTATTGTTTTCTTCACGTATACGATGCAGTGCCCTTTCAAGCTCCATATGTGTATTCCTAGACCTGTTGATTGCTTTTTGGCGAGGTACGGGTATATTCATGTGTCGTGAATCAGCTACAAGGACCTCATATTCATTCAACCGATAAGACCATTCTGCATGTAATGTATTAACATACCGTGATGAGTAACGCAAACTTGGACGCAACGAATAGTGAAATTCATCTTCGCCCGCCCAGTAACGACCCATAGCTTCAAAAATGTCTCGTGGAGTATATGTCATTTTTAGAGTTCTTACACAACAAAGAATATAGCAGCTAGTTGCCCTTTGCCCTTCATCCACTACACATACTTATATAATGCTTGACAAGGGTCCACTTCAATAAATGCAACGTGTTAATATTTTTTGAGATGTCACAAGTCGCTGCAAGTTTCTTTAAAGTAGTTGATGAAAAGACTTTACAGATATATTAGTTGTTGAAAGGATAGTAGCTCATTAACAGCTTCATCAATCCTTGAACTGTTAATAACAGATTGAAGGACAATTCACCGTGAAAAGTCTACAGTTATAGCAAAATCAAAGCGTAGTTGTTGCTCGTCAGCTTCATATGGCGTGCTAGTTTGGAAGTACCTACGTTTGTCTTATAAGGGGTTTAGGACATGCCAGGCACGTGACGTTACTGCAAAAAAAAAACATGTGGCAACGATTTGATTCAAATTTTTTTTTTTACCCAACTCATAACTCTATGTGAAGTTTTAAAAGTATGTAGCTAAAGTACATATGAAACCCATAATCGGTATTGAGCATAAATGCAAAAGCGCAAGAATGATGTAATTGCTTAGCAGGAAAAGCCTTAGAATACCACAACCACTAAGAAGTTATGGGCGAGTAGAGGCTCATATTCTGGTAATAGATCATGGTTGTGCCTATTTTCTTCTCGCTCATTCAAGACACTGTCCACCTAATTAAATAAGCTACTTGAACACAAATTTCCCATCGACAAATAACCTATTTGAAAGCCTTCATATCTTTTTCATGCTAACGTACAAATGAGCAAAATGAGATCGGATATTACTTTAGACAAAGTAACGTGGTTGATGTAACATTTCACTGGAAAGGCCCTGGTCTACCAAGTATCACATGCAGGGTGTAAGTGGCCAGTGACTTGTCTTGTCACTGGCTTGTCCTTTTCCGGTGCTCACAATAATGTATGGTGTCTACGGGTGTGGGCTGGGTTCTATAAATGAGTGGTGTTCAAAGGGTGAGAAGGAGAGTCTCTTGACTAGTGAAGGGCATCCCATCCATTTTACGTTAAAAATAATAGCAACAGTCTTATAAATTAGTTGCTTAAAAACGAACTATATGCAAAATCGCAAGAAGGATGTAATACTTCGCTGGAAAAGCCTTAGAATACCAGAGAAATAAGTTAAAAATACTTGTCGCGACTCTTGTATTCTGGCCTCAGATCATACTTGTGTCTATTTTCTTCTCGATCATTTAAGACACCACTCTTAACTATGTGAATTTTCGACACAACAAGGAGCCTCCTATTTAAATCAGCTGATTGAACACAACTTTAAGGCCTATCTGAGGTCAATTTTCCACAGCCTTGAGTACACAACACAAGCTAACGTACAAATGAGCAAAATGAGATCGGATATTACTATAGACAAAGTAACGTGGTTGATGTAACATTTCACTGGAAAGGCCCTAGTCTACCAAGCATCACATGCAGGGTGTAAGTGGCCAGTGACTTGCCTTGTCACTGGCTTGTCCTTTTCCAGTTCTCACAATAATGTATGGTGTCTACGTGTGTGGTCCTGGTTATATAAATTATTGGTGTTCAAAGGGTGAGAAGGAGAGTCTCTTGACTAGTCAAGGGCATCCCAAGTATATAGCAACGTATTTTAATGAGTTTTCTATCAATCACCAATATTTTGTTATGAATCACCAATATTTTGATAAGTTGCTATTTTGAGACAATTTTTCTATTTGATAAATTGCTTACCAATTACTTTAGAAACCATCCACGTGCAACGCACGTGAACAACCACTAGTATATATAAAAAAACACACTTGCCTATCATCTTACACACACAGGGCATATCATATAAGGAATCCTATACACATGGTCTTATACTTAGAACCAAAATTAAGATTGATCCCGTTTCAATAGACCTTATCAAACCATCTTCTCCTACACCATACCAGCTCAGGAACTAATTGAATAACAAAATCCAAATTTCAATAACCATGACAGTAACAACCTGTAAAATTCGAACAAAGAAAAACAGAGAGGAGGACTCACGTTGCTAAATTGGGAGAATCCACAGATGTTGCTTGACTGGACCTCCCAAATTTTGCCCTAATTGTGCAATGAGCTTGAACTTTTGCCCTATTCCGAAAATCGGAAAACAAGGAAATTAGGCAACAATCCTTTATTAACTTGTTAAGCCATTCAAATTTATTACACATGAGCCAACACCTAACAAGAACACCTGAATGAGAATACCGATGAATTTCTACTTTTCAGTGAGATGCAATTTGATCAATATGATAAAAGTTTATATCTAAATAAAGAACCCACAAGCAACGCTACAACTTTTTCAATTAATCTGCAATGCTACAGTCTACTATGAACTAACAAAAATGCAAATGCAATAGGCTACTAAGAACTAACAAAAATCCGACAAAAGAGGCTGATATAACTCCAAAAACCAACATACGGATTCAGGTAAATGCAAGATTGGAAGATCACTATGGAACCTATGCAAGCAAAAATGGAACAATACATATGTAATCCAAGAGAAATCCTCATCACGGTTTCATTCAAAGCTAGAAAAGGCAATGTACAAGAATGTCTATTGCCACAACCTCATATGCTTGTCCACACCTCAAGGTTTCTAAGCCGTTAATTTGTTGTCTCTAATGTACTTTTTTACTACAAATGGATGCGTGAAAATGCATTCTTGGGTGTGGAAATAGACTTTCCTTGAGTTCTTTTGGCATGCGTACTTATGGTCTCAAATCAAATCCAGGAAGAGACAGGTGAGGTTACACCAGTAGGGAAACACAATAAAGGATGTAACTGCAAAAGATCTGGGTGCCTCAAGAAGTATTGTGAGTGTTTCCAGGCCAATATTCTGTGCTCTGACAATTGTAAATGCATGGAATGCAAGAATTTTGAAGGAAGTGAAAAGAGAAGAGAGCATGCTAATGCCATGGCACTTGCCCAACAGTCGGCCAACGTGACCATCCATGGGGCTATTATGTTATCTGGTTATGGTACTCCTCCAGCAACCAAAAGTAGGAACAATCCACAACTTATTTTTGGGATATCTAATCATCAATGTAACAACAGAAGGGCACAATTTCAACAGGTACTAGCCTATTAACTTTCCAAACGAGGATGTCTTTCTTGTTGGTTAATGTGGAATATTTCCTGTCTATCGGGGTAAGTGGTTATTTCCCCTGTTTCTGGTACTTGGTGATATAAATGATCATTATCTTGTTACTTTTGGTGCATAGTAGGCATGTCGTGGGCCTATATTGTTGATATGGCTTCAATGGGATGAAGTTGTTTGCATGGTTCTATATATGGCAAGCAGTTAGCTGAGTGTCTGACTATTAGTATATGTTTTTATAACCAGAGTTATCTGATGCCCTCCCCCTAGCTTCCTGCTCCCAAAACATGGTACTTCGCATACTGGTACTTGAAAACAATCTAGTATGAAAAGTCAGAACCATTTGTCACAAGTTGTAAATTCTATCCGCTTGCCTAACCTTTCCCGGCAAGCAACATGATGTATTTATACATCTACACAGAGACATACAACTTTATTGTTTGGCTTAGTGTTTCCTAACCTATGTTACATAAAGACAGTGAACCAAAGAAACATGGAGATGACTAAGATTTGGAGTGAGAAGAGATCAGATCGTGAGATGGCAACAGAGAAAGGTCAGAGCTGTATTTTAGTAGCATGTGTCGGATGCTGGTGATGCAATGGCCGACGGGTGGACAGTCAACAAGACTCCATCTTCATCCTTGGTAAATGGAAGGGCACCATTGTTGGTATACTGTGAAATAGAGACGGTTCCAAGGCAGCAGGTGGGCACATGCCGCCTGTGCCCCCTGCTGCCTCCGCTTCTGTACATCAGTATACAGCCTATATAAAGCCTAGAGGCATGGAGCAACTGAGGCATGGAGCAACAGTTCAACACCAACATCCGTTATCCATTGAGGCATTTCCTCAAACAGTTAGAGGACGACCGGACATGCCTAAACTATATAACATAAAAGCTAGCACGATTAACTTCCAATAACTAGGGTTATGGTTTCAACCATTGGTAGATAAAAAAACGCAGGAATTGCTGATATAGTGTAAAAAGTTTCAATCAAATTCAATGGTAATGGTAATTACAGTTACATGTACCCAAAAGAAAGAAATCAAATAAATGCAAAATGGAATCAAAGTTTTCTCACCTTCGATCGGAGAAAATCTGTTTAATTAGCTCCACTCGGCTATCTTGATTCCAGGGGGAGAGGATCCTGAGCTAAGGGTGAGGCGAGAGCCCCTGCCGATTTCCGTCCGGCCGTCGGTGAATAGGTGTCTGGCCGTCTGGGTGAGAGTTTCAGAGATTAGGGCAGAGTGGCAAGGAGAGAGCTAGAGAGGCGATGGTGGAGACTCTGGAGACAGAGTCAGGCAGAGAGACATAGTAGGTGCAAACCGTGTTTAAATCTTCTTGAAGTTCAGGGGGAACAAGGAAGGAAGAAGGAAATCGTTTTCCCAGAAGGCAGAGTCCAAACGCGCGCGGTTTTTGTTTTTCCGTTTGTTTTATTTTGTTAAGTTATGTTGGATTTTGAGAAATGAGGCTAAAATGGAAAAACAAATTTTGAAAACGTGTTTTCAAAGAACGTTTTTAACTCTAAAGTCGTGGTTTGGAACCGCGATTTCCCAAAATGTGGTATGCGGGTAATTAAGTTTGAAAATGGGGTAAACAGGTTATTAAGTTTTTAATTTGTATTATTTAGGGAAAAAACTCCTTTAGTAGCCGGTAATAATATCGCTTTTATCTTTTGAGTTAGTAAAATACAATTAACAACTCAATTTTGATGACACGTATACTTGTATCCAAGATTTCAATAAAATGTAGGGTTAATTGTTCACGGCACCCCTGAGGTTTACCCTGAACTACCTATTTTCTATTTTTCTGTTAACAGAGTTAACAAAATTAATGAAAGGACGGTCATACCCCTGATAAACAAGTTAATTTACCCATTCTCTCTCTCTCTCTCTCACACACACACACCACACACACGCCGACAGCACCCTTTGGACTGCACACCCATTGCCGGTTAAGCCACGGGCCACCAACTGTAGCCACCATGACCCATCACCGCCCCCATCACCATGAACCACAAGTGTCAGCCACCACCACTCCGCGAAGACAACCAAGATCTGGGCGCAGATTTGGGGGTGGGGCAACCGGCGCAGATCATCGACGAGAAAAACGATAGCCGAGGCGAGTAACCGATCACCGGTGAACTGTGGGTGATTGTTGCCGGAAGCAACGGCCAAGAGACCAAAACTTAAATCCCGGCCAAACGCAACAACGATGCAACCAATAGACCCACCGGATATCAAGAAGATGTCGGGAAAGGTTCAACACCACCGGGAAACAACCGCCGGCCAAGAAACCACGAGTAGCTCTGAAGATTACATCCTAGCAATTGGCAAGAGTCTTCGAACACGGCCAACCAAAATGGTCGGAAACAACCCGAACCTAACCACCTCCGTCCAAATCCAAATCACCAGCCATTAGCAGCAGCGTCGTTGGCCTCCGAACTCACGTGCGGCACAGGAGAACAGCCTTCAACCTCATTCTATAACTCTCCTGATTTGAATTATTTTTTGTGTAGTTTGAAAATTGATGATTTTTGCGGTGGCCGGTGACGACTGAATATGCGATGGAGGCAGCGGTATTTTGGCGCCGCTGCCTGAATCTGGTGATCGGAGAAGACCCATATACTACCCGGTTGCTGTGGAGTTAGTCCTAGTGGCTGCAGTGGTGGATCGGCGGAGTTTCATAGCTATGGTGGTGGTACTTTTGTTGGATCTTGGGAGATAGAGGAAGAAAAACCCAGATCTGGGCGCAGATCCGTGAACACCTTATTTTCTTAGCGTGCTTTGGCCGGAATCTGGAGTCGCCGGTGATTCGGCACGGAAGAAAGAAAGGGGAAGATCTGAGGGCATTTTTTGTATATCATAATAAATTTGTGTTGCCCTAATTTTTTTTGACGGTTCCCTAACGGAAGTGGATTTTGTGTAATACAATGACAAACCACAGGGAACAGAGTGTAATTTTAAAAAGATAGGGGGTCCGTGTGTAATTTAGGGTAAACCTCAGGGGTGCCGTGAGTAATTAACCCTAAAATGTAAGAGGTTCCTCTAACGTTAAACATTAAAAGTGTAAGAAATTCTTTTAACATTGTAGTTTTGGGAGATATTTTGTGAATTAACGGTTATGACTAGCTCTTTATATACATGTAAATTTTTTTGTGTATCTTTCTCTGTTCCTATATCAACCACTTTTTTTCCACTCTCTCATCACCATCACCATAGCCACCTGCAGAAGCCCACAGTACCTTAATCCCCCACAACGACTATCCATGCTCACTATTTCCACCCCACGTCTGAAATTTGAATCACCAGGAATGCCTTAATGAACGCACCATATCACCGTTTGTAACTAAACCATCGACACATCTTCAGTAAAAGCGATAGTAAACTACATCTCAAATCCGAGCCACTACCATCGCTTCTATTGAACCTACTACCATGGCACCAATATTACCAAACCCATCTTCACCTAACCCGTCATCAAGCCAAATAATTACACGCACGAGAAAACGCACTCATGGATGCCCTCAACAACCACCATCCAAAAAACACGCGCGCTAACAGACACATCTAGATTTACAAGATCGAGCAGGTGATACAACGACGTTGGAGGTTTTGAGGGCTGTGGATTGATGATCGCATCAATAATGGACTATGGCAGTAATGAGATGGTATACCAGTGGTGGATCAATTTACGAGTAATCAGTGGCGATGGTGATTGCAGGGTGATGTGTGTGGCAAGGCGGGGGTGATGGTTGTGGTGGTGAGTTGAGTTTTAGATTAAGATTATTTATGTGTCTTTTTGTCCATTGGATTTGTACAACACATTGAGATATACTCAAAAGATTCAAAAATATAATAGTCAATTTATAGAGAATGGTAAGATTGTTTATATTTCGAGTAATCAAAGTACGTAGGTGATATTTTTCTAAATGAGAGTACTAAGTGTAATTACCCCCGAAACTTGAGTGTAGAAGTGATATCATCCTTTTTTTTATTTTCGTCCCCTGTCCATTTTTATGCTTTACAGCGTGTAGAACTATTAATGTCAAGGCAATGCCAATGAAAGCATGTTTATATCCTCACCATTGGATTGATGTTCTGATGCCAGACTCTTGAAAATTTCGGTGATGCAGTGTATGCTTTTGTCTAACGACAATACTGTCCTTCGAATCTTAATGTTACTCGTTGAAACATATGGCGGTGTTGATGTGGTTATGTGGTAGTGGCCTAGAAGGTTGGTTACGGTTATGGCAACGTGTTTGCAAATGCACGTAACTTTCTTATTGTTTAATTATCGAAATTAAGTAATTTGACTAAATAGCCTTCTTACACTTAATAGAAAGCTTGATTACCGTTGTATTGGCCTAATCTGCCATATGTTGAAGTAAAAAAATATTATAATTTGGTACATATTGACGTGCAATCATAATATATGTTGAGGGATGTTTGCCCAATTTTGTATTTCCTCAATCTTAAAATATTGATTGCATTTAACTTGCACAAAATTTGAAAAATTTGTCAACTTTTGATGGGTCGTCCGGGAGATGCATGCCCCTGGCATCCTAGAAAAAATTACTTTAGGAATTGTTTCTATCCAATTTTGACAAATAAGTCCCCATTGCTCGTAGTTCCAAAGGTTTCCTGCACTGTGTCATTAGCTTTGACTTTGACCCATTTGAGAGCCATTGGTGACCAAGCAATTAAGATCAACTGTTGAGAAAGGTTAACCAAGGGATTCTTGAGGAAATCCACTACATCTAGGTTTTGCTGAACAATACATACCGGTAACTAACGTGTTTCAGCAAAAATCGACTTCCATGACGATGAGAGATATCAATACTTGTAGTAGTTAGATTCGAAACAACCCAAGATTGTAAAGTGACATAAAAAAATTTGTCGTAAACAACCGGATTATTCGGGTTGGCTCAAAGACTTCGCGAACAAGAGGAATTATGTGACTTTACTTCAAGCTCTAGTTGCCACGATTATAATTGTTCATGTTCTTAATTTTCTAGTTTGGGTTTGAGGACAGAAAAAAACACATTGTTAAATTGACATGGAAAATCAGACACGATGAGCCAACAGTGTAGAACAAACACTAACTCTAAATCAAATTAGTTTGAGCCAAAATTTCGAGATGTTATCTAAAGAGCCAAATCTGGAGAGTGCAGAAGAATCGCTACCGAACCAAATTAATAATCGAAGTAAACTCCAAACAGTAAACCCCATGTACACCCGCCAAGCCACAAAGTCTTAACAAATCAAACTTTGTTGATTTCATCGTGCAATTCTACTGATCAAGAACCCACACACATATGATCTCACAGCACTCCATTATCAAGAAGCCACAAACATGTACTTTCCGAAGCTATTGTGTCTAATCTCAGTTCTTTCACTAGCTCTATCTTCATCATCACAGTCACCCTCTGAAGCAATAGAGGCCTTACTCACACGTTTGGACACCCAAAGGTCATCTCCTTCGGTACAAGAATCTGCAGCCAAAGCTGTTCTTCATAGGCTGCTTCCAACCCATTCCTCCAGCTTTGAATTCAAGATAGTCTCAAAGGTATCCATATCAATTCTTGGTGTCTTTTTACGCCTTTCTCTCTGCAGTGTTTCTTGGTTACCACTTTGTACCATTTGGTTAGCTTCGGAATGGTATCAAAATTAGTGGATCATTTTAATTTCGTTTTCTTCGGTAAACCATAATGCGGATTACCCACTCTGTCATTTCTTAATGGGTTTGAAAGTAATTGATATTTTTGTGATAATCTTTTTTCTTTTTTGCTTACATATAAAAGAGATGAGATATGCTTATGTGGTGGTTGAAACGTGTTTGTTGGATTCTTTTTGTTACTTTTCAAATTCCATGAATACTTCATTCTAGTGACTCGCTGATCAATTGGAAATATTGGGGGCGGGTTGTCACTTCTGAAATTGAAGCAACGCTTCTAAACTACCTTGATTTTGCTTTTCAAAAAATAAGTTAAAGCTGAACTTTTGAACTACATATACTTTGCTTTCAAAATCCAAGTGGGTCTTTTAAACTATTTGATTTAGTACTATTCTTCTTACATCTATACGAGAACAAACACTAGAGAGTTGAGGATAATTATGGTTTCGTTGTCTTAAAAGTGTCCATTTTCAGGGGTCAAAACTATTTTATCCAAAGCAAGTACAGAAGAGAAATATATCATACTTAATGAAAGATGAATACTACAAAGACACAGCATATTCACGCATGAATATCTAAAGAAATTAAGGATGAAAACCCCAAAGAGACCATTGCTTCTGGGAGAGATCTTACATTGTGATTGATTCATATTTTTAGAGTCCTACCTATAATTTGGAAAAACGTAAGTGAATTTTTCGTGAGAATTTCAGGAATTGTTGTGTATATTCAATGATCTTTGGTGCATTAACTAGAGTCTATTTGAGTAGATAATAGAGTAGGGCGGGTGTGTACCCACCACCGAGGAAGAAATGCATAACCCATATAGAGCGGGCATTGGGCATTGAACCAGCATCGTTAGCTTGGAAGGCTAGGGGATATCGTTGTCATTGATTAAGTACTATAACGACTCTAATTCAAAACCGAACGTGAAACTTTGGTTTCATTCGGCTCCTTTATGGAAGATGGATAAATTTATAGATCTAAGATGTGAACCAATTTACAAAAAAATTCTACCCATAACATCTATGTCAGCTTTTTACCTGAATACAATCCAAAATAACTCGCTTTCTAGATGATCCCTCTAGAAAAGGGTGATTCTAACAATCTTCGTAGTTACTTCGTTCTCTTTTTCTATTTGAAAGGATCCCTCAAACTTTCCTTCGCAAAGTTGGTTGCTACCATGCATGATCTCATTATTACCATGATTTTTTTAGATGAGAAGTACGTAAATTGCTCGACAATACATAACACTTTATTGGCTGACAAAGTTTAGCTAATCCCTGTTACAGCGTGATATAAATTGTTGTGCCCATTCCTTAACAGCTTAAGCTTTTAGAGCTGATGGTGACTTAACATCCTTTTAGTGGTCGTTATAATCTGACTTACTGCATACACATGCATGTTATTATCACTCTCAATTGTTTCTCCTTCAATTATTAGGTTGTTTGTGGTGGACTCAGTTGCTTTTGGATAACCAATTACGAGAATTCAAGCAGGACCTCAGCAGAGATACTGTATGTATTTATTTGTTGCAAGGACTAGTTTGATGCTCTATTTATGGCCCTTCTGCACTTAGAATAAGATAATGTAACGTAGCAGCCTTTGTAAATTTATTCAAGTGTTGAGAAGTTAGGGCGTTTTCCTGGATAAGAAATCATTTTATTTCATGTAGATTTTTGTTATAAGAAGTTGGTTATTTGGCAAGTTGTATCAAGTAGTACAGTATGGCATTAACATGATTCTGAACTCTAGATCTGATTTCAAATATTCTATTACTGTTGGTTTGAATCAGGCCCAACTAGATTTGATTGAGTTAAGCTCTGGGTCTGATATAAAAGTACACACTCACACACACAAATTCAAGGTGCAAACTCACTTACATTTCTTAAAGTAAAATCGGCTAATATGCAAAATCATTGATGATAAACAGAAAAGATTTCAAATATATTTAATGTCTAAATTGTTTAGTTTTGTGATTACTACTGTCAAAGTGGGGTGATCTTGGAGGTACAAGGATTTGATATGTGTGAGAGAGAGAGAGTCTAAATTGTTTAGTTTTGTGATTACTACTGTCGAAGTGGGGTGATCTTGGAGGTACAAGGGTTTGATGCGCGCGCGTGAGAGAGAGAGAAGGGGCACTCATTCTCCAATATCTTTTTCGGTTTGCTGAATGTCTGGCATCGACTGGTTAAGCACCTATCGATCACATAGGTCGGTCCTTGAAACAGTAATGGAGCAAAGTCTCAATGTACATGCGACTGCTAGTCGTGATTGAACAATAGGTTTTGTACAAGTGATACTGTTGCTTAAGTGATCTTTCTGAACGTGGTTTGGTCAACACATTAACCCTCAAGTGAAAATTTTTGTGATGGGTGTAACAGTGTTTGAGGCATTGTATGTTTTCATTTCAAATTTAGGGGTAGTCTCAACACATCATATCTTCTGCACCTATCAATCATAAACATTTCGAGTGGTGTTGTAGGATACACTCAATAGCATTGAGTCGTTTATAAGTTGAATATCCAAATTATTGCATTTAGTATTAAACAATTGGTGCTTTTAGAAACATGCTGCTCTTTTGTCCTCTTATTTTCTGTTCGAGTTGCCACATACAATGGCAACGAGATTACCTCTTCTCTGCGTGAATGAGAAGCGCCCTCTACATGGAATCGCTTGTGGGATGCCCACTTAATCAGAGTGCACCGAATGTGAGACAAGACAATACAATGACATTCCTGTTTCTGCTTTACATTGCTACCTTTTAACGTTGTCTCAAGTTATAATCTGGAAGATGTTTTCTAATGTTCAGTAAACTTCTATATGCTGACTGAGTTTGAATCTCCTAGTGGCGAGATTGGAATAGCGGGGATAACATCTGTTACATGTGTCATGTGGTTACATGTAACTCCAAAGTTTGACGAAAATTTGCAACTTTCTTCGATCTGTGTCTTACATAGCAAGTAAATGTGAGAAGCAAACTTCAATAGGTGTTAGCTGTTTGAAATATTAAAATCTTTTGATCATGATAAAGTGTAAAAATGACTTAATCTTGCTCAAAAGTTGATAGTACGATTCTTAAAAACATGAACAAAAACTTTTAGCTTTTGGCATCACCGTTGTGTCATCTTGCTTGGCTTGCCTTTGTGATTCCATATACTGCTCCTAAGTATCCTAGTTCAGGAGAGTATGATGTCAAAGACTCGTACTGTTAAGATAGGCTCTAAACATTTGTTACACATAAAATAAACATAGTGAGAAAATCCTGCCCAATTTGATTTGCGAGTAAAAATGAATAACAATGCGTAAACTTTTGTATAAGGGTGGGATTCTCCTTGAGAAAGAATAAAGTGCTTATCGTGGTTACAGAACTTTTGGATTTTTTTCCAGGATAAAAGGCACTACTGCGATTGAGATCACATCTGGTCTCCACTGGTATCTGAAGTACTGGTGCGGTGCTCATGTCTCATGGGACAAGACCGGCGGTAGCCAGATTGCTTCTATCCCCAATCCTGGATCCTTGCCTCTTGTAAAAACGGAGGGAGTGAGAATTCAACGTCCAATTCCTTGGAATTATTACCAAAATGTTGTCACCTCCAGCTGTAAGTAGCAAATATTCTCTGACCACTTCCCTGGTTCTGGGCTATGGACGTCCTGGCCTTTTGATGTGTTTAATTGTTCGTGACTATTATGCCATTATTTTGTTTATTAAGGAGCCTATTATGCTCTCATGTCTATGTCAAATATCCTATTAAATTTGACTTTGGGTACTATCCTTCAATTGGAAACATAACGTGTTAATCCCTTAATTTCTCTTTCATGTGACGTGTACTTGTGTCTTGTTCTTTTCTTCTTTGCTTTGAGCAAAGCTCCCCTATATTTAACTTAACAAGTTTTCCCTGTCCATAAAGAAAAGAACTTAATAATCGAACTTCAAGATATCGTTTAGATTGAAACATGGACACTGTCATCACAGATTAGTGAGATATTTTCCAAAAGTGATATTAGATTGCAGCCAATTTTGCATACTAATGTGTTTTAATAATTTAGTTCAAAAGTTAGGGTTGGAACTGGGGCTTCAACTTACTTCTCTATGGTGGAGAGCCAAAAACTGTTTGTTTGGCGCAGAGCCTTTACACACTAGTACCTTCTTCTGTCAGTGTATAAGTTCCAAAAAGAAAATAAAGAATCTTGCTATTTGTATATGACAGAAAAAGTTGTTTTGCATTACAGATTCGCTGTCCTTGTACTAGAGAAAATGTAGGGTCCGTCAAAATGGTTACCTCAAATTTTCGTGCCTTTCAGTAAAAAAGCCACACGTAACAGTAGTGCGAACAATTACCAAGTTATGGCCTTCACCATTTTATTGCAACGTAAAAAAAATGTTGTTCGGAGTTTCCAGTCCTGTCAAGTCATATCTGTTTGTAAATATATATTCCCCAGTGGAAGAGTAGGGCTGTGAATAAGGAAATGAGCCCCAAAACCTGATACTAGAGTGGATAGTTACGAACTTAAGTATGCTGGCCTGTTTTGCAGCTCGAAAGACGAGACAAGATATTCAGCTATCTTGACTCACTTGATGTTCAAACATTTTGATATATGCTACATTTTGCTCCGTTACGTAGCATAACCTAGCATTCTGATTAACAGATTCCTATGTTTGGTGGGATTGGAAAAGATGGGAGAGGGAGCTAGATTGGATGGCACTGCAAGGAGTTAACCTTCCTCTAGCTTTTACAGGGCAAGAATCCATCTGGCAAAAAGTTTTCATGGTGAACTAGTGTACCATCATCTGTTCTTACTTCTTATAGTATGCCCTCTGATTTGTCATTTGCTACTCTAAAAATTTAGAATACTTTTTGCACATTGGGCATTATAGTTATAATCAAAAGGCAGTTGCATATTTCCTATTAGTGATATTCAAAATCAATTTCTATAAAATGAAGCAACCAGTCGCTGGATTCCCCCTGCTTTGAGGGATGGAAATGCTTGCTGAACTTGCAGATGAGTAATTAATGGGTTGCCAAACAGCCTTCCTGCAGTAGCAGGTATAAAGTTGCATATTCATAACTTCTTTGAACCCCGAAGTGGTGGGAGCCTTGTGTACCATTATCTTTCATTCTGATCTGTCCACTTCTTTCTCATCTGCCGACAAATGATAGTAACTGTTACTAACAATTATTTTTAGATTTTATATGGACTATTGGGTTATGTAGGATTAAATCTGATGGTCCAGACTTAATCTGCGCCATTTGATCATCCCATAAAAATTATCAAACAATCACGAGGTGGTCGGATCTATCCATCTGATCCAGTGATGCAGCCTTGTCAACTGCCCATCGCGTGTGCGCCACAAGTGCCGAACAGGCCCAGCTCCGCATTCGTGCAACCGCAGTCGTATGGTATTAATGCACCATCTTGCAGATGCACCATATGCGTTCACTTTGGCCTTCGACTTATACGGTCATGAATTATGATTTATGAAGGACAAAGTGCTATAAACCCACTCCCGTTGTGTTTTCCTTCCTATATTGGACACCATTTTGCTTGTCCTTCCCTTGTTTCTCTTCTATTTTCATGAGTTCTTGTAGACTCATTTCCTTCGTCATTTTGGAGATGTCCACCACGATGTTGGGTGAGATCTTGTAACGCCATCAATATCACAACTCATCCTTTATTCGCTAGCCTACTTAAGTACTCATTTGTTCCTAGGGGAGGATAAACTTGAACACCTTCTCATTATGTCAGATGGTTGGCAAGCTAGCTTAAGCACCTTAGGTGACGACCTCACAAACCTGGTTTAGTTTGCTTCTAGGTCGGGACAGGAGTAGTAGGTGTCTGGATATAAGGGAGACAGAGAGAGGAGATTGACCCCTTTTCAAAGTTAACAGACTGTATGGTCATTATTCTTTCCCTTTCCAAGAAGAACAACAAGATGCGTTACTTGATGAATCATGATATTCTGAGTAGCACTAAATTGTACTATGACTATAGCCTTCATTAGATGCAGAATGATTCTTCTGATTTTGTTGTTTGATAGCAGGGTTTGAATATTAGTAGGCAAGATCTAGACGATTTTTTTGGCGGACCTGCTTTTCTTGCATGGGCTCGCATGGGAAACTTACATGGGTAAGCACGTATTATTCATATATCAGTTGAGTTATTGTTTGCTATGCTAATCAGCCATCTGAAATAAAAGCTTAAGTTGTTTGGAAATCACAAATGACCTCCCTCGTCTATTACTGGTATGCCAGTCGACCCCTTTGGCTATTAATTTTTGACATTTGACCCCCTTATTTATCAATTTAGTAAAACTGAGGACAATTGGCAGATTTTAGCCAATCAATTGGTAAATTGATATGCGAAAAGACAAAAATGCCCTTACATCAAATCAATCCGAATCTCTTTCTTCATCATCAACTGTGGCTTCTGCAAACACACCTGTAATACCACCGCATTAAACCTACCCACCCTAACAACCGCCGCCGCCGCCGTGAGCCACCCCAACAAAACCGCCATCACCACTGCCAGCGACCCCACCCTAGCAACCACTGAGTCACCTGCCTAACCACCATCGCCAGCGACCCAACCTGCCTATCCCAAGAACCACCTACACAACCATCCCTCTACCTGCAAACCCCAGCCCAACAACCAAAACTCGTTTGCCCTACCAATTTGCCGATCTGCCCCACCTCCGATTTCAAATCCCCCACCAAAACGACCACTAGACAATCCAAATCCCCGATCTGAGTGTTTAGGATGTCGTCTTGATGATGGCGGGTGTGTGTGTGTGGAGGAAGGGGGAGGGGGAAGCTGGGTCGGTGATGTTACTTTGGTATTTTAGCGAATGATTGGGGGGATTTTTGGAGTTTCACGTCCAAATTTAGCTGGGTCGAACTATTGATAGATGAGGGGGTCAATTGTCGAAATTAATACCCGAGGGGGTCGACCCGCAAACTTAAAATCGCCCGGGGGGGGGGGGGGGGTGTCATTCATGATTTTTCCTAAGTTGTTAGATAATGAAACCATAATATGCTTTACACTCCCCTCATGGGCAATATTCTGCTTGCATGTGGAGAGACAAATCAAAGAGAAACAAGTCAAGGTGCACAGAAAAATGTGCGAATTGTACAAACACAAAAGGGATGAATGGAAGTCCTAAGATGAACCCAGAAATAGCCAAACGGCCCAAACCAGACCTCTGATACCTTGTTAATTAATTATCTGCTTCAAAGCTTAACCGGCCAACAGTTTAGATCATGCTTAGCAAATCTTGTGGGGATATTTCTTTTGCTACGTGCAGGTTAATGATGGTAGAGCCAGTTTGTTTAATCTAGTTTGAGACCAGAAGTATGGAGTTGCAATATATCTCGCTTTACTCTTGAACCTTTGAACTATTTTTTGAGAATTCATGCAAGGAGTGCCAACTCTGGTTTGGGAAATTGTTCTTTGAAGGTAGATGAAGAAATTCAGATGCGTGACATTCTGTTTGAGACAGTTAATTTTCCTGAAATGGTGTCAGACTTTGCCCCTTCTCCATGGAAATTGCAAAGGGGACAAAGTCGCCATGCCCCGGATCACCCTTACAGCGAGAGTGAAACGTACTCTTATGAAGTTTACAAAGTAAATGACATGTCATTTGCGTTTTCCTTGGGTTGTGAGCGAGGTTGAAGATTGGAGTACTCATAATCCTTACTGTAATTTGTGCATAGCTTATTCCATCTCTCTCTCTCGTTCTCTCTCACACACACACACACACACATAATACCATATGAGATTTCTGGTTTTTAGATGCATGTATTGCTTATAGCCTGCATTGCGTGGATACTATAGCCAACTAACTGCACCGCGCAGATGGATTTGGCCTTCATTATCCTCTGTGATTATGTCTTTTACAACATAATCTTAATCACAGGTGGGGTGGACCTTTATCACAGAACTGGTTGGATCAACAGCTGGTCTTGCAGAAACAGATATTATCTCGAATGATAGAGTTAGGCATGACTCCAGGTACATATCTGTTTCATGTCAAATTGAACTTTTCTCATATGACTTCCACCTTATGTTTACCTTCACATCAGAAATCCCATTTGTTTTTCTAGACAAGGCTGCACGTGCTTAAGCTCACAGATAATTTCCTATTGAATTTTCCTCGTCATTTAGACTTGTGTCTGAGTAAGACTTGTTTTCATTGGTACAGTGCTTCCATCGTTCGCTGGGAATGTTCCAGCGGCACTCAAAAAGATATACCCCACTGCAAATATAACTAGACTTGGGGAGTGGTACTTAACTTCTCCTGCTAACTGATATGATTTTTTTTCCCCATATGACACTGAAATCTTTACGTCTTGATATTGTTTTTGGTTCTGGTGATATAGTCATGCTTTACAGAAAGTCTACTAACACCCTCTTTCAAAAATAATTTGTGCTAAAGGTTAAGTAATGTCGCTATGCATGCTTTTAGCGATGAATGTACCTGGAAGGGTGTGTAAAAAAGGTGAGAACGTGTGTAAATTGTCTCACCTTTCTGATATCAGAAAACATAGTAGGAGCATCCGATTGTTACTGTGCTGAACGAAAATTCAATGCTGATTCTTGAATTTGCCTACTTCTAATATTCTTCTTACACCGCTCTCATATCTTATCCGTAAGTTGACGTTTTCCATTCTCCTTTACTACAGGAACACAGTTGATGGTGATCCTCGGTGGTGTTGTACTTTCCTTCTTGATCCTTCTGATCCTTTATTTATAAGAATTGGGGAGGCATATATGAGACAACAGATTAAAGGTGTGTCTCTGTGTCTGCCTACTTTATGTTTCGAGTTTTTACAACTAGTACGTATTATTGGTATCATTACTGATTTGAGCATCATGATCTCGGCTCACGAACACTTACACATTGCAAAGTTTTGTTTTCCACATTCTTCGGATACCAACAAGCCTTTGACATCTCTCGGAGACAGCTTATTAGTCAAAAAAGGGGTCTGGTTGTAATAAGAATCACGCTTTAAGATTTATCTGAGAAAATGGTCTACTTGATGTTTTCATGGTATTTAAGTCTTTGAAATACCAAAGGGCGCTTTTAGTATGCTGTATATTGAGATTTCTGTAGGGTAAAATGCAAATCTGATAGGCTAAGGTGATGGTTGCTTAAGAGCCATAAACCTAGGGTTGAACTAACCTAAGAATGATGGCGAGCTTGAGTCGGCAGAAAAGAAGTGGCAATGCCAGTGAATGGCGTTGGCAGCAAGCAGTAGCAAGTGGTGACAGGTGGCTAGCAGTTTCAGAGGGTGAAGAATTTTTGGGAGAGTTGTGGCCTGTTGGAGTTTAGGGAGACAGAGAGGGACACTTTGGTGGGTTCAGTTTTGTTATTATACTAGTTATAAAATCATATATGAAGATTCAAAAGACCCTACTACCCTTATTTTTCGTCCACATAATAACTTAAGGGGTATTTTTGGAAGGTACTATATTTTGCAAAGTAGGCTCAATATGAGTCGGCAATCAGGGGTCTAGGGATAATAGTGATTGTTAGTTTGAGGCTCCCTCAATTTGTTAAGCTAGATAAGGAAATCTGCGTCCATGCTTATATCATATCTCCATAAGAAATCGCTATATTCTGTTGAACAATATTGCTGATTGACGGAGTTTTTGTAAATGTCGTTCTACTTACATTCTGAATAGTTCTCTGCGTGCTGGCATTCCAATTGTTTTTGTCTACACCATTTATTGGTATTGGACCAGGACCGTGAAGAGTTGATTTTCTAATAACGGTTTTTTATGATTAGTGATTTGGTATTTCCTCTTCATCTGATCACTGACTAATTTCGTGACTGTTTAATGGTCATTGCAGAATATGGAGATGTGACAGACATATACAATTGGTAATTTTCTGCATATTAGTTATTTGTTACCAGCTTCAATCATTAGCATATAGTAAGTCGAAGCATAAACTTTATCTCTTATTGCAATTTTTGTGTTTTGCATTTTGATATTCTTTCCTTTAGAGACATGCATGGTGAATAATATTTGGGCGAGGCTGTATTAAAACCCTTTCGACACCCTTCGCTAACTAAAGGGTTAAAAGTGTCATTAATGCCTCTTTTAGTGACAAAGGGGTGTGTATTTAGCAAACAAAGGTGTGGATTTATCCCCACCCTAACGTTTATATTCATAATCTTTCACATTTGCTTCTTTAATATCTTAATCCGAAATTTGTAGTACTGAGGATGTTATAGTATTGTTGATTGACAAGAACATAGAACTTACAAGAGCAAATCGAGTTATGGTATTAGGCAATGATGATTGACTTTATCAGAGTCAGAAAACATCAAACTGAGTACTGACAAGGACCTCAGTCTAATGGCCCTATTGTCTATAATTTGTGATAGATAAAAAGTCTTCAAAAGGAAGAAGGTGGTGAAGATTCTGTTTCCCTCTAGAAAAAGACCCTCAACACTACCACACTCCTAGGAAATGAGCATTGAAGAGGAAATTTCACTCTCTCCGTCTTCCTCCACTCGGCAAGATCTGGGTTTGCTTCTCCGGTCCGGTTGGTCTTGATCTTGATGTGCAAAGCTGGAGTTTTAAGTCAAAACATAGAATGTTCCCGGATCGGCGGGTTGCTTGATTGCCGTGTTGGTGTCAGTTCGAGCATTGCTGGGTGTGACAGGAGGATTCTTGTGGCCTGAGCTAGTTTCCCACAGTGATGTACGAAGTTTCTTAGAGATGCTCCCTCGTGTAATTTCTACTTAGTTATTCTTCTGTTTTGGTCTCCATAGGATCCAAAAAGAGGATTCGATGTAAGATAAGAGTGAGAGTGAGCTGTCTTCATTTTCCTTTTCAAGCTTTCTTAAGTAATAAGAAGTTTAGAGAGGAGATGGCTACATAAGTACCTTGTAGCTAAGAAAGAAACTTTGTTCATTTTTCTGGGGAATTTTGGTATCCTTGTGTATGTGTTGGTGGTGCAAGTGTCGCTTTCTGGCATCAGATGGTTTGGGGTAATGCTCAAGGTCAAGGTTTTTTAGTAAGGTTGCCAATCAGGTTGGCTAGGTGAGGCACGTCCACGCGCATATGGTAAGTTGGGTAAATGGTGGTTTCGGGTTCACTTATTTACTTTGGGCTCTGTTGGAGCTTCTCTTACTCTCTTCATTTGGGAGGGGGAAGTAGGGACGCGGGAGGAGGATCTCTTATTTGTAACTTGTTCCTGGACAGTTGTAAACTCCACGTGAGTGGCTTATGCAGACAGGCTCCTCGTGCACTTTTTAATTGAATCATTACTTGTAAATGATTTTTTGCATTACGTAGTCCATATTCAAAGTAGTTTGATTTTCAGTTACACATATTTACGTCTCATCATCATTAGGAGCGTTTGTACATCTATGTACCTAGAAGCCTATACGTCTATGTATTGCACTTACTTGTTGGAAATTAGTATGAAATGCTTAATATTTTCAGTTCCATCGATGTTTCATTGTTATCACGCTTCTCTTCTCCTAAAGGACCAAGTAATGGCCCTCCCACTAGTGGCCAACGACTTTTCATCCTCTCCTGGATGTACACTGCAATTCTTGGTTTATCTGAAATCTAGAAAATGACGTGTGATAACGACGTGTGATAACTGACATGTTTTACACAGTGATACATTTAATGAGAACTCCCCTCCGACAAGTGATCCAACATATATTTCATCCCTTGGTTCTGCTGTCTATGAAGCAATGTCAAAAGTTGATAAAGATGCAGTGTGGCTTATGCAAGTATGTTTCTCAATCATGCTATTATCTACTGCTTGTTTTCCTTGCACCCTTCCCTTCCCTCGCTGTTTTATGTTGCTATTTTCATTGTTCGCCATGCCTTCGCATAGCATTACCTCATGAGAACAGTTGCTCTTTTCGTTCTTCCCTGATCTTGAATTCCAAAAGTGAGGGTTCACAGTTTAGGCTGTACTTTTTCTATGATCAAAGGTGTCACATTCAGTCATGTGACTGATATCAAAGACAAAATTTAAGTGACTTTTAAACAGCTGGAATCGCGGTGTCCATTTCTTAATGAACTATAGTGCAGCCCTGTCTCATTGTTGATACATCTCAATCCAGATCAATGAGATCATGACCGATAGTTAGTCCATTTTTTCAATATTTAGCTTCTTTTCACATGATTGATGCGAAAAGTTTGTCACAACAAAGCTAAATTCAACTAATATTCAATCTCCTCAGTTCCCATTTAACTGAAGTAGTACAATGGCCAGAAAACTCAAGAGCGGTTATCAACGCAGATTGTTTGATTGATGGTTCTACCTGGAATTTCAAGCATGTCATTATAAATCAGGCATTTTACAACTGAACATGCATGATGTAATTAGGTTTAAACATGTGAACTAAGAGCTGGACTGATGTATAGTGATCGGGAAGATTTTCCTGTTTATTTGTGGTGCATTCTATGTGTTAACAGTCTTATTTCTTTCACGTTTAACGATATGCGTAGTATTCCATAAGGTTTCTCTACTCTTTCTTCCTCCATGTGAAGAGATTTCAGAAATTAGTTATCCGCCACATATAGTAGCAGACCCTGCAACTAGACACATTGAGTGGTTGCACTTTAGTTTTTATCAGAAGTTATATTGTAAGCCCCGATTTACTTCTGATGAACCTTTCTTATGCTGTTTGCTGGTTGTTGCGCAGGGTTGGCTATTCTATTCAGACTCGTCATTCTGGAAACCACCACAAATGAAAGTATGCACTTTATAGAGTAGATAAAGTTCTTGCTGTCTAGTATCTAACTCGTGGTCTGTCCAGTAATATTTCATGCCATATGTTTAGATAAGAAAGTCTCTAACTTTGCCAATTAAAGTTGCTTTCTTGTGGCCCTTTTAAATACATTGTTTGCTTCATTGTTGTCAAAGCATGCTTGCCGAGCCCAGGTGAGGGCTGTGCAAGTAGCCTATTCGCCCATGGCAACTTCCTTTGCAAGGAGTATATACTTATTTATTTATTTCATATCTATGTTGTTGCAGAGTCAGACAGTTAGAAATCCCATCTCTACTGTCGAAATAAAGGATAGGACATTGCTTGCTTGTACTCGTAGAAAAAGATTTGGCACAAGGGCCTAGTTTTGGGTCAATGTTTCTTCGCTAAAAGTTTAACGTCGGTGGAGTTTTATAGTGTTTTAAGCTATTTAGGCTGATTTGGCTTTGATGTTCTGTAGTTTGGAACTTTGAGATCGCATTAGCTCATCTATGGAGTCATCGGGAACTTACCTAGAAAATGTTGTGAGGCCTGCTATTTATCTCCTTTAGATTGTAGTGGCTATCATGGACTGCCTTTGTAGAGGACGATTGTATTAATTCACGGACGTGAATAATCATGTTTATGGGTTCAGTTTCAGGCCAAAAAATACTTGTAAAACTACAGTATGGGTAAAAGCAAGTATCTTGAAAGCAAGCATAAATTGTGTATAGGAATCGGCCTGGATAAATTTATTTTACAGAAAGGAATATGGTGTAACTCTGGTCTTTCTCCTAGAAGGTAATGTGAGGTGGATCGTTTTTCCCTTCTCTTTTGCCGACGAGCTTGTGTAGCTTAAGGTGATCATCCTTTTCCAATCGGGTAAATAGAAAATCTTTACGTTTTATTCAATTCAGCCAACCATCCATAGATTTAAGAAATTTTCTGGAAGACATGAGTTAATTAGTTATTTTCTAATGGATGCATCTGGAACTATCACTACTTTTTCGTTATTTGTGCCTTCGAACATAATCTGTTCCAGTTGTTGTTTTCATTTAGTATCTGTACATTTACAGTTCATACATGTTCTATGTAGTATATTGGCCACACAACCCGATATGTATGAAAGTCATGAAAATATATACATAGGTACCAAAGTCATGGAAATTACCACCTTGACTTTGGAGAAATGAAACTTAAAAATGCAGTATCTTTCTTAAAATGGGTTTAAACTGTGATTTTAACATAATCTTTAACTCCTATACCTTTCCAGAATTTTTACACGAATAGCGGTTCTGCCCTGAGCATGAGCACTTGTGCAACTACCCTCGCCAAGGCCATGTTTCCTTTGCTTTTCTCTAGCGCCTTTGACGACAATGACACACAAACATGCTAGCATGGATGCAGTTTTCTTTTTCCTTAATGATGGATGTCGCCAATGTTACGGCTTATATCTAATCTGGCTAGAGGCAAGCTATGGCAGATTACACTGAAGTAGATAAGATGTTGTAACTTCAAATTCTTCACAAATTATAAGTGACAACCCCTATCTGTTCCTTTAGGCATATTTTCTGTGGTTGCTTAGCTTTCCGAGTACATTGCAGAGGTCAATAATATTATGGCTACAAGTGTAGTATTAGGGTTATGATTAGCCATGCGATATATGAAGCTTTATCCAACTAATGTGGTGAAGTGATTGTCTTATTCAGCTAACCATCCAGAATTCAGTTAAGTGTGTACTGCTGTAGATCTTCTTGTGAAATTTTTTTCCTCTCTAGGTTGTTGAGTTGGCTATATGAAAGTTTGAAATTAGTGGAATGTCTGAACCTACGCCTTATACATGTCTAAATCTCATTCATTGCTTAAGGTTATAAGTTTATCTGTAATGCAAGTTTTAGCAACAAAATGAGACGTGGATAAGTAGAAGGGTTCTATCTTGCCTTTCAACCATAGAACAAGTAAATTCTTTGAAGCAAGTCATTAAGTAGTTTGTAGGAAGCTAGTTACTCTTTTGGTTGGAAATGTTTATGCTGCATCCTTAATTTATTAGATTTTAACTTAGCTTACAACGTAACAGGCGCTTCTACATTCTGTTCCATTTGGGAAAATGATAGTTCTTGACCTTTTTGCTGATGCGAAACCCATATGGAAGTCATCTTCTCAATTTTATGGCACTCCTTATGTCTGGTAGTCAAGCTCGTTTTAAAGCATTTTTGTCTTTTAGTTGCTATAGTTTCAGGACATATCTTCTTGTATGTTTATATTATTTTACATCAGCAGATGGATGAAATTCTAAATTATATCAGGTGTATGCTACACAACTTTGGTGGAAACATTGAAATGTATGGCATATTGGATGCTGTCGCTTCAGGTCCCATCGATGCCCGTAGAAGTGAAAATTCAACCATGGTATGCTGGATTTTTAGAAGTTTTCTGCATATTTTGTGTTTGGGGATTAACTTTGCAACAGCATGAGCGTTCGTGTGGCTAGCGAGCCTTATTAATAGAAACAAACACCTCTTATTCTTAACTTCTTACGATTATTATGACTACAAAAACAATCCTTCGCCCAATCAACTCAATGAAGCCTTTATCCCAAACCAGAACTACTTGGATATGGAAATCTGAGTCCTTTTAATTGTGTCGATAGTTTTCCTTCTTTCCTATTTATCTTGAGCTATTTTTTTTTTTTTTTTTCCGTTGAGCTCTACCAGTGCACATGACCATTTCATTGATCTCTAAAATCTGCTGTGCAAACCGATCAAAAAGAATTTGCATATGTCAAGAATAGTCGCTTAGTCGAGTGAAGGAAGCGGGCAGGTCCTATCTTTCCTGCCTCTTTCGCTCATGGCAACCAATGGCCAAGAATCAGGACTGTACTCCTATTTTTTTTTTTTTTGGTAGAAAGTGAGAATTGCATTGAAAGTCAAAAGGTATAGCCTTTTTTGTTTCCTAGATTATGAATGTGTCTTCAGTTATCCTTTTGGTTGGAAATACATGTTGATTGTTTTGCACTTTTGCATAAGTAGATGTAGAGCACTATCCACTCTAAATTGGTCGGACGGAATAATGATCGCCTGGCAAGCACTATCATTTTATTGTTTGGTGGGGCTAAATCCACACCCTTTAGTATAAAAGAGTCTCACTAAAGGGTTGAAAAGTGTCGCTCCGCAGCTTCTAGCAACCAAAAGGTGGACTTGGTATAAATGAGTGTGGATTTGGCCACATCCTTATTTGTCCAATTTTACGTTTGTAACTTGCTCATTCTTTCCATTCAGGTTGGCGTTGGCATGTGCATGGAAGGAATAGAGCAAAATCCAATTGTGTATGACCTGATGTCTGAAATGGCATTTAGAAGTGATAAAGTCCAACTTGAGGTAACTGAAGTTTCCCAGTTTTATACACCATAGAACTATACCATTTGGTATGAAGAATGCTTGGCATGCTTTTTTTGTACTCGCTCTTGCTTGGATAAAGTCGCAACATCTAGTGCATACAAAAACCCACCCAATATGAGGTGTATTAGGGCTGTGAATGAGCTAAATATTTGGCTCGTTAGGCTTCTGTCGAGCTTGGCTCATGACGGGTTCAATCTTTTCTGCTTATGTTCGTGTTAGTGAAAATTCTCTACAGCTCGTGTTTGACTGTTCAGCTCGTCTAACGAAGCAAGCCAAGCTTTACCTTGTCTTTAATTTCGAGCTTGGCTTGCTTGGCCCAAATTACACCCGGAACTTGAGCAAAAATTGCAGAATCTTAACCCAATTATACACATGCATGCGTCTGTTGGGAGTGTAGAGAGAGGATGGTATGAATAGATCTGAAATCATAAGAGTGAGAACCAGATCTGATTATGATCATGAGAGAGAAGCCACGGAGCGAAAGTTCATATCTAAAAAAGCTTGACACAAGGACTGCCCAGTGGTGTCATTTATTGCCTCTGCAGGCTGCGGCTCTGCGCTCCTCACTTAAAGAGAAAAAAGGTTAGATAGGAGAAAACAATAGTCAAATGCTATCAACCTAGAATTTGAAGCATCCATGATGTTGCTGATGGATAATGTTGTAGCTGAAAATGAGAATTCATTTACTCTTGCAGGAATGGTTGAAAACCTACTCTCGTAGGCGTTACGGCAAGACAGTCAATCAAATTGAGGCTGCCTGGGAGATACTGCACCGAACAGTTTACAATTGTACAGATGGAATTGCTGTACGTTTTGTCTGCATCTGCATTTCCTTCTTGTTTACAATTCTTGAATTAAATTAATCTGGAAAATGATCGATTTGAAGGTTATATAGTACATGAGTGTCTTGTAATGGTTTATTTTGGGAACTTTGCATCAATCTTCTCCAATTACTGCACAACTCCATACATTATTTAAAGAATATGAGTACCGAACCCCATCCCACCCACCCCACCCCCATGTATACTAGAGAGTTAGAGGAATGTATCACTTAAAAACAGTAGCAAAGGCAGCAGGGAGCACAGGGGGGCACGTGCCCACCTGCTGCCGTCCAGATCTTCACCTCCATGTACGTTGTAGTTCATCGGCCATGCCGCCACCAAGATGGGACTCCACCCTCCACCGATGATTTCATCAGCGGCATCTGAAAAGCCAAGCCAATCTCTCTGCGGACATCTCATCTCATAATTCCATGTCTTCTCCCCAAATATGCTTGATTGTCTTTCACTTTCTCTGCTTTTTCAGCTTTGAATCTAGGCTTCCATTTATCAACAATCCAAGTTATATCTACCTCTTGTTGTATCTTGAAAATAAATCAACCACTTGTTTTCTTAAACAACCATCACTAATTTTGTTAGTTCTCAGTAGTTTTGGCATATGCTGATTCATGATGATTGTGTCCTGTGTGTTCATAATAAATTTGGTGATTTTTCTTGTAGCTTGTTCAACTAATCTGTCAAAGCTTTTTTACCGAGTGATTTTCTTTGCTTCAGTCTCCTCTTTGATACCGGAATAGCTATATAAACCAAGGCCTTAAAGTCATTGAAGTGGCCTTGTCTGATGTTTGACACGGGAGTGCACTTCATAGGGACGAAGATTGAAATGAAAAATTGTCGGTTTACTACTTTACTTATAATCCTACCTGACATGAAGGGTCCGGAATAGGTGTGAGATGCCCGTTTGCTAGGTTTAATCAACAATTGCATTTTGCCGACAGTTGAGCTTTAGTAATATCTATTTTGTGTATTAAAAAAAAATTTGTCGTCTATTAGGTGTCCACCTCTTACGAAGTTTCTGGCTCCGCCACTGCTTAAAAAGGTATGGTATCGATGTAACCCAACAAAGGACCTTTGAGGGTAGAAGTTGGTAGGTACAAGCTAGAGACCTTTAAATTACACACTGCCTTGTTGGCACTGTTGGCGTAAATCAAGCATGTTTCTTCTAACAATTTAACTGGTCAAATACTTACATTTAGGCAAATCATTCTTTTTGAGTGGAGACCATAAGAATATATGCTGCTTAGTCATGAAACATTATTCTGAATATAGTGTGAAAGTGAAAAAATTATGGTAAAAACTGTTAACTATGAGCTAATCAGGGTTTAAATGAAGCTGTTTTTTCACTGGTAAAGATAAAAATTGCGGCTAAGCATGCACAAATTGTTTACCCTCTGTCCGCACTACGTTTTGTTTTATCCACCCAGCCGGTACTTTTTTGTGGGGTTGGGCATGGTGGAAGAAGATAATTATTATAAGAGGTTTTTTGTTAAATAATGAATTGTTTACCCCATCTTGTAGCATCTTTCTTTGTTAAGCTCTATCGACTATGTTCTTCCGCCCATCCCGCCAGTACTCTTTTGTGCGGTTGGGCATGGGGAAGGGACAACTATTGTCATATCCCACGTCGGATGCCCACGACTTTGTGAATGGCCTCATAAGACTCTATCAAGGAACTTGTAAGTACCTACTTTGGCTAGCCCTCTTTAGGGAGGCATTGCCCTGTGGTGGGGCGTGGACCAGGTCAATGCAGATGTTATCAGAGCCAAATCTCTAAAGCTCGGGCTGAGCTGTCCATTCGGGTTGCCAAAGGTCGGGACAAGAAGGCAAACTCGAATTGGGCAGATCCGGTTGGGCGGCTGTTATTGTCCACCAATGGTTAGAGAGAAGATTCTGGGCTGTGCGTGAAATAAGGTTGAGTTTGGGCCTTAGCGAGGATGCTAAGGCACAAGGAAGGGAGAATATGATAGCCCGCATTGGATGTGGAAGACTTTGTGGCCCTATAAGGCCCTGTCAAGGAACTCATAAGTACCTACTTGGCTAGCCCTTCTGAGAGAGGCATTGCCTTATGGTGGGGCCGTGAGCCGGGTCATTACGCTTATCGTAAGAGACGTGGTGTTAGATCATAAAAGTGATGGGTGTATTACAAAATACAAAGAGGTGTGTTGTTAATTCTGTTGTTAAGACTAACTGCTAAACCATCAATTACTGCAGGACCATAACACAGATTTCATAGTTAAGTTTCCTGATTGGGATCCGTCGCTCGACACCAATTCTCACAGATCCAAAAGCAATGCACTTTACAGGAACAGAAGGTTCCTTTTCAGTGAAAGAAGCTCTGCGTTACCTCAGCCGCATCAATGGTATTCTACTCAAGATGTAATCCATGCATTAAGGCTATTCCTTGATGCTAGACATAATCTGTCTGGAAGCCTCACATACAGGTAAAATACATATCGATTTTTTTTTTTAAATAACCCAAAACCAGCAGCCTCTTCCAAGTATAACTTTTGTTAAGCATACTGCTTGATATGTATGTTAACATTCTCTCTCTCTCTCTCTCTCTCTCTCTCTCTCATACACACACACACGTATATTTGCACTATTCGCTTTGTTGAAGAAAACGGGAGAGTCTATGGAGGGAAGAAGTAAAAAACAGTAAAATAGCAGGAAGTTCTGAGAGAATGCAATGGAAAAAAAGAACAAAATGGAAAAAGGCGATCACATGCTCCTATTTCAACAGTAAATTTACGTCAATAAAGATATCTCTATAAATGGCAGTCTTTTGGTCAAGATGCCAATGATAACTTCCGTATGTCTTGTATGACTCATCGCTGATTTTGCATCAATAAATATTATAACCATTTCATAGCGCTTCTCTAGAAAAGTTTGTTCATTTACATCTCAACAGGAAATTAACTTCGCATGCAAGACCAAAGTGTTATATACATTATAGACTTGATTGAAACAGGCTCTTGAAGATTGCTGGTCCAATGTATGACCTTCTAATTAACATACCTTCCTGTCACTTACCTAAAATTTTTTCTAAGTTTTACTTCGTGTAAACCGCATTGCTAAGACTGTCTATTGTTGGTTTCATATTGAAGTACTCGATTGGGATGTCAGAGCACTCATATCTTGCTGATGGGATGTAGTAGCCTCCACATCAAAATAGCTCATAAGTTTCCATGTTAGGCATATCATCATAGCATGTCATATAATTCTCTCCTCCATGGTGTTAAATGCTTCAGCATCCTCACCTCTGCCCTCATGGCAATGACAATGGCCACAAAGCCCAGCATACTTAGACCCACAACAAGCACACTACTTTTGAGAACCTTACTCAAATTAGATGGAAATACTTGCCTCTTATAATGGAGAGGGAGAAAATTCTTTCCTAACAAAGCTATGGAAACTTGACAAATAACGTATATTACCACTGACATGGAAAACACAAATGAATAAAGCATATATCTAGAAGGTGTACCCATACACTCATATTCAACAGAAAGTCATCTGTTTTAATTTACAGTTTGAACAAAATTTATCTGAACAGCTGAACGTGCGTTGACTATCAGAAAACACTAACTAATAGCAACTGCATTTACGACTTTGACAGGTATGACTTGGTTGATTTAACTAGACAAGCACTCTCAAAGCTTGCAAACCAGGTATATTTGGATGCAGTGATTGCCTTCCGTGAAAAGGATGGAAATGCTTTGAGGATTCACGGCCAGAAATTTCTTCAACTCGTCAAGGACATAGATAAACTTCTTGCTGCGGATGATAATTTCCTACTTGGAACCTGGCTGGAAAGTGCAAAAAGGCTAGCCTTAAATCCTAGTGAGATGAAGCAGGTAAGAATCCAATAATCTTTAAGTCACTCGGTTCAGAACAAAGTAGCTAATGGCAATTATGTAAATATGCTGACTTCTCTGTAATTGCTTTTATGTACTAATTTTTCCTATAAAATGAAACAAAAGTGAGAAGAAACTCGTCCAGGCTGAATGGCCATAAACATTTTTCTTGTTGCCTGGTTAAATCTTTTGTTGCGATTATCTTGTTGAAGGCCATCTAATAGATTTAACCACATGGAGTTTCTTAGCAGCTTCTACTATTAACTGTTTTCTCTAATTGCTCCAGCATGAGTGGAATGCCAGAACACAAGTGACAATGTGGTTTGATAACACAAAATCCAAACAGAGCCAACTTCATGATTATGGTACTTCCACTTCCCAGAAAACATAAAGCTTCTTCTGTTAGCCGATTTTTTATATATGTGCAAGCATTACACCTTTCACTTCATCTATGATCAGCCAACAAGTTCTGGAGCGGATTACTGGAGGGATACTATCTGCCGCGAGCATCAATGTACTTCAATCATTTGTCCAAAAGTTTGAGGGAGAACGAGCACTTTGAGTTGGAGGAATGGAGAAAAGAATGGATAGCATTTTCAAACAAATGGCAAGCAGGCACCGAGCTTTACGCGGTAAAGGCCCAAGGGGATGCCCTTGCCCTCTCAAGTGAACTTTACAAGAAATATTTCCATTAAAGAGTTGAATGATTTTTAGTTGTACAAACGGCCATGCGCAATAACATAATCGTTAGGCTTGATCAGACTGAAGTTATCTGATGAAGTTTCATGCTTCGTCCTAGAATTTTAGTTTACCCGCAATATGCAAATCCATAGATCAGTCACTTTTGGGAAATAAAAATTTCCGTCTTCCTGTAACCTTTTGACTTGGGTGGGTGGACTTCCTCTGGTGCAGTGCATTTTCAATGGTAAATGGGATCGGCATTGAATTTTACAACATATCTTCTTCGGTGCTCTAAATATTTCCTTGTAGTTTGTCCCAACAAAATGCCCTAAACATCTTGTAAAGAATGCTGCCAACCTTTGATTTGCCTGGATCTACAACAGCTCTTCTCTGAATTTCTGTACACCAGCTCCTCATACAGTATCTGCAGTGGAAGAAAACAAGTCCGATAGCCATCGCAACATACGCATAGTAGCCGTTCTAAAGTTTTGTCGAGTAAAAGTACCAGTTTGAGTGCGCAGTAATGAAAATTGAACACGGTAAGCAATGGTGTCGCGAGAGATTCTGGATGACAACTTCAAAGCAACCCATTCACAGAATTTCTGTAATAAGATGATGGTGCCTTGTGTCGGCTTGAATTCGCCGACCAAGTTTGACAATAAGTGAGTATGCATGTTCATATGAAAGTGACTGAAAAGATGAGAGGAGAATCAAATGTCTTGTTTTGCTTTCTTCTTTTTGTTTATCGATAACAAGCTCATAAATTGGCTGCACGTGAAAAACAATTTACAGTGCTCTTGTTGAGGCAAATTGAAAGGAATACTCTCCTACTCTCTCCCATATTAAGAAGCAAATGCAGGGTGATTCTGTAGGGAGTGAAAAGCAGTGGCGATTGAGAGCTAAAGGTAGAGTTAGTCGTTGAGCCATTAGCCATTAAGAGTTATACACCGTGAGTTAGCCACGTAGAGCTAAAAGTAGAGATAATCGGTTCCTAACCGGTTATAAGTGGTAAGGTGTATGGGATGAAGGAAGTTGTATTTCATATGTTTGAGAGCTCATGAGACAAAGTTCATAAGTAAATTATTAAGAATAGAGTGACTATATAATATATTTTGAGGTTGAAGTAGAGATGGAATTGAATTTTTTTGCGGATGATGACCATTGGTGCTAAAAGTAGAATCTTTTTCTAAAGGGATAAATACCATTTTACTCCCCTGAACTATCCATGTTTTGTTATTTTGGTCCCTGAACTTTAAAATTCGTTAAATCAGTCCATGTACATTGCATCGTCATTAATTTAGTCCATCCGTTAGCATTTCTGTTAAAACTCGGGGGTATTTTAGTCAAATAATGAAAAAATATTTCACATCTCTTCCCTTTCTGCCTTCCCCCAACCCACACCACCCCCCCCCCCCCCCCCCCCGACTTTCCACCATTGCTACCACCACCATAAATCAACCATCACCACCAACCGTTCGATCACCACCATTCTCAGCCACAAGAAGACATGTTCATCATACCTGTCATTAACCCCCCACTCTCCCCCATTCTTCTTCCCCCACATCTGCTGCGACCACCGTAAATCAACCATCACCGCTTCCGCCTTTTCTCTAGCAATTGGTGGAATGCATAAGCCCTCCATAGAGATGGGTGACCTTCCTGGGTTTCCTTTGCAGATTCTTTTCATTTTTCGTTGCAGATCTGAGAATGAAAGGAATTGGGTGGGCTTCTTAGTTTCCTTTGTTGTAATTGGGGTGTTGGTGTTGGGAGAGATGATGAAGGGTGTGTTAAATCAGGTAAGGGATGTTCCATGTGGTGAGTCATATGTAATTGTAGTGAAAGATGATTGATGGGTTTAGTTTTAAAGGGATGAAATTTGGAGTTCATGATTTTGGTGGTGGCTGCTAGTTAGGATGGAGAAGAAAGGGAGGAAAGGAAGACGGGGAAGGGAGAAGATAGAGAAAGGTAAGGGGGAGAGGTTGAGGACTATAAGGCTAGGGCTTGACTGAAATATCCCTAAATTTATAACAGAAATGCTAATGGAGGGACTAAATTAATGACGATGCAAAGTACATGGACTGATTTAACGAATTTTAAAGTACATGGACCAAAATAAAAAAGCGGGGATAGTTCATGGGACTAAAATGGTATTATCCCATATTTTTTCATTATTTGACTAAAATACCCCCGAGATTTTAACAGAAATACTAACGGAGGGACTAAATTGATGACGGTACAAAGTACATGGACTGATTTAACGAATTTTAAAGTTCAGGGACCAAAATAACAAAACAGGGATAGTTCAGGAGAGTAAAATGGTATTATCCCTTTTTTAAAAATAGCACCGAGCCCTATAAGTGCACAATAACATGACATGATTTTTTGGTGAAGATCGTCTACATATTCGTAACTTTTAATTACCTGTGAAATAAACAAGAAATGGTTTCACTCATGCTAATTAATTAACCATATAGTTCACCCCCAACATAATAAAAATGAAATTAAGTTTAAGAGGCCGTTTGAGATTGATTATCAAAAGTAAATTGTGATCAAATCTGAATCAATTACTAAAATCAGATTTAATCCATTTTAATCATAATAGACTAAGAGCCTGTTTGGGATTGATTAAAAAAAGCAGATTCAGTTTAAATCTTAATTAGTTTTCAAAATTTGATTTAATCAGAATCAATTTACCGTTTGACAAAAGTAGTTGTAAATTAGATTAAATCTATAAAAAATGTTTGAATAAAAAGTACTTAAATTAGTTTCATTATGACAAAATGACCATAGATGACACTCAATAAATAATTTTGTGAAAAAAATGGTGGGGAGGAATTGAAGATAGAAGAATTTACGGAAATTGTGTGGAGGAATTGAAGAGAGCGGTTGTATCCCTCTCTGTTAGCCATAGGAAAAGATTTTAGCAATAGGAGAAGAGATAACCTCTAGAAACTATCTAATTAATTTAGGGGTATGAGATGTCTTTTTGTGAAAAAAATGGGGATATGATAGTAAATTAAAAGATCAAACCTGATTCTGGAAAAGTAATTATTCTATAATCCTCACTTTTGAGGATTATGTGTTAAATCAGTTTTTAGCTTTTGAAGATAGATTAAATATCTTAATCTCTTTGGTCAAACACCCACAAACCTGATTTAATCTAGATTAAATCAGGTTTGACCATCTCATAATCAATCCCAAACACCCTCTAAGAGATTTAATTCATCTTCAGAAGCTAAAAACTGATTTAATCCATAATCCTCAAAAGTGATGATTATGAAATAATCATTTTTTTCATAATTAGGTTTGACCTTCTAATTTACCATCATATTCCCATATTTTTCAAAAAAAGATCTCTCATACCCCTTAATTAATTATCTTAGATATTTTCTGGAGTTTATCTCTTCTCTTATTGCTAAACTCTTCTCTTACAGCTAGATAATTTTTTTTTGCTTAAGATAAACTTTATTTTTAATTTGGGGATGTTATCGTATTATAAGCAATAACACGAGATTGTTTGTTTTTTTAATTTAAAATAAAAAGTAACAACTTTTGTAGGTGCATGAAAATAGTTATTTCAATAATTTATTTGGGCATTATAGTTACTTACGAATAAAAGTTATGTTAACGTTACTTGGATATTAGAAAATTATTTATTGAGTGTCTTCTATGGTCATTTTGTCACAGTAAACTGATTTAAGTACTTTTTATCAAAACACTTTTTATAGATTTAATCTAGTTTATAATTATTTTTGCCAAATAGCAAATTGATTCCAATTAAATCAGATTTTGAAAACTGATTAAGATTTAAGTTGGATTGTTTTTTTTAATCAATCACAAACGGGCTCTATTTCATAATCCTCACTTTTCAGGATTATGAATTTAATCAGTTTTGAGCTTTTCGAGGCAGATTAAATCTTTTAATATGTTTTGCCAAACATCCACAAACCTGATTTAATCTATATTAAATCAGGTTTGACCATCTCAAACACTTTCTAAAGCAAGTTATAAAATTATCAAATAGTATATTCAAATTGTAAGGGAGCATTTAATGCCTATTTATTTGTGAGGATATTTTGGTAATTCTCTTGGTCAAATCTGATTAAATCATAATCCAAGAAAATGAGGATTCCGAATTTAATTAGTTTTGAGCATATTGGAGCAGATTTAATCAGGTTTTTTCTTTGGTTTTGCCAAACACTTCAAACCTGATTTAATATGAATTTAATCACGTTTTGACCATTCTATGCCAAACACCCTCTAAGATTATCTAAAAAAGCGACAACATTGCATGTTCTTGAATTGCTATTTCACGGACAAAGCACATGATCTTTAATCGTTGAGATAAATAAACAAGATGCGATAAACTTGTGCAAGCATTTTCCAATTCCGTATACGAAGAAGTTGATAGTAGTTTAAAGTTTTTTTTATAGTTGTTTAAGGGTTTCTTATAGGGAGCGGGTGTGAAAAACTTATATTGATAAAACCATAGCTCCCCCCAACACTAATACAATCCGTTGGACGAGGGCCTCCTCGCTCTGGTTCACTTACCATTCGAGGGTCTCCTCACTCTACTTCACCTTCAGGGAAAACCTTATTCCATGATATGTACATGAGGTTCCTTTTTTCTTAGGGAAAATTAGGAAAAAATGGGTTTTGGGGTAAAACTTTTGGGGATGGTGGGTTTGTTTTGAAAACTTGTGAAAAAGTGGGGTAACTTTTAGAAATCTCTGAAAAAGGGGATGACTTGTGAAAAAAATGGTTTTTTATTTTCCAAGGATGACTTTCCATTTCCCAAATTACCCCTCCCCCTGTTTGACTGACAATCCCCGCATACAACACTTTTAAAAATCGCGGTTTGAAACTGCGACTTTAAAATAGAAATCACAATTTAAAACAACGTTTTTTAGTATATATATATATATATATATATATATATATATATATATATATATATATATATATATATATATGTTTTCCATTTTAAATTACACAGAAAATGAAAAAAAAATTGAAAACGTGGTTCTAAAACACGTTTTCTACTTAAAGTCGTGGTTCTAAATCACGATTTTTACTTTAAAGTTGCGATTTCAAACCGTGATTTTCAAAAGTGTTGTATGCGGGGACAAACAGGGGGAGGGGTAATTTGGGAAATGAAAAGTCATCATTGGAAAAAAAAACCACTTTTTCACAAAGCCATCCCCTTTTTCAGATATTTCTAAAAGTTGCGCCACTTTTTCACAAGTTTTCAAAACAAACCCACCTTCCCCAAAAAATTTACCCAAAAACCCAGTTTTCCTAATTTTCCCTTTTTCTTATTCTTAAGAAAGTCCCTGAGAGGGTTTAGTTGATTCATGATTTTTGTTTCATCTTTCCTTTCCTTTTCGTTTGTTTCGAGAAATATACGATCAATTCCGATTCTTTTTTTTCTCTTAATTCTTTTCCGATTGAGATGTATAGATCTAATGGTCTATGGATCTATGTGTCTATATAGATCATGTTCATGGAGATTCCGTAAATATTCCATTCCAAAAATGAAAAGTTCAAAGCAATTGAGACTTTTTGAAAATTGGATGTAGTTACTAATTCATGATCTGCTGCACAGAATGAAAACTTCATTCCCGATTCTAGGGAAATTTTTATGAAAGCCTTTCAGTTGCTTCTCTTTGATGAAAGTTTGATTTTCCCATTATGTATCCTAATTTTTGGCCTAATTCTTTCTTTGGTGATGGATACAACCTCTGATTAAAAGATATACCTCGATTATATTTCATCTCTTCAAAAAATTTTAAAAAAAGTATAATTACTATATAAAACAAATGAGTTAAAAGAATGTTGTTTATTTCAAATATCAAGTCCAGATCAGTGGTACCCCTACAAATTCCAAGTATGCTTTCTCAGTTTCACTACAATGAACGAATATTGTGTTAAATATATGCCTCAAACCAATTTCCCTTCACAATAAGTAGCCCTGTCAAACTGCCATCTCCACCATTATCTTGCTACTTCCAGACCATCATACCATGACCGTCTCTCTACCTTCCTGGTGTTGCATACTTGCATTACTGATAGCTCCTTGATCCTGCTTCGCGGATGGCATCAAGGGCTTAGAATGCATTGCATCAACCCCCATCGAAGCACTTTTCTTGCCAGCAGGGTTCTTCGAATTGTCAAATAGCGGAGAATCCACGGGTTCATTTAGTCATAAGATGGCTTCTGGCAGGCCTAGTTTGCTACTACTTAGGAAAAGCTGTCTAGGAATATCACACTTGTGGAGACCTGATACTGCATCTGTTTGTGTCAATGTTAAGGACTCGGTCAGTGCTAGTTCTAGTAAGAACGTCTGGCTCTCGAGTTTCCTTTCCTTTTCCCTTCTCATATCTTCCAGTAAAGCGTTGCTAGTGTCTATGCCTGCACGCGACCACATTGACGATGGCATGAGAAAAATAGATCAAGTAACAAACAATCCAAAAGTACCAAGTTTCCCAGGACATCAAAGCATCAAGTGTTGCTTACCTGCAAGGTATCCACCATGGACATAACCATTAAATCTTTCACTTGTGTGTTCTCCAGTGAAGAATATCCGCCCTACTGGTGCCTGAATATGAATAACAAGCCACTCAACTTAGAAACTTTTCATATTTCATTCGAGAATAAGTTCAAAATTTTTGCTTTTTTACAAGTGTCTTAAGTTTCAAGTGCAACTAGCATCTGTCACAAGGTTTTTTCTAAACTATTTTTATGAACGGAGTTGACATCGAAGTAGGATGAGATGTACACCTTTATATCATGGACCATTTGATGATTGGCATAGATAGGGTAATTGCTGTAACTGCCGCGCTGGAAGCGATTGTTAAACCATCGAGGGACGAGTATGTCAGTGGCATTTGGAATTTCGGGTCCGAACATGTTCCTTAGCACCTCCATAGCTTCTTTCAGTGTTTCTTGGTCTGATTGAGCTTCAACACGCTTTGATTCTCCATTAGTCAAAGTTACAACCAGAATATTGGATCCAGGATAAGCATTCTCCATGTGCTGATGACATAGAAACAGATCAACATGCAGTATGGACAATTACCACATTATGCCTTATTTCTATTAGATAATAACAAGGGCCAGTTTGAATAAGATATTCCCTTCATCTTCCAAGTCAAGTAATTATTATAAAACTCAAGTGCTAACATGATATCGAGCTCTTAGTTGAGCTAAGCTCAAAAAGAGTAGCAAACCTATGTTAATGTCGCCAACTTTGTGTCACAAACTCAGCTCGATTAACTTTGTTCATTTTGAAGCCCTACTGGCGGCTAGCTTAAAGTAATAACGCCTTGATACTAAAAACCAACAGCTCACATAGGCTGGTAGAATTATCTTGGCAGCTCTAGGAAAGTGACCAAACAATCTGTTCTTCACTGGAAGAAGACAGCCTTTAGTATCAGTAATTGCAGAAGCCAAAAATCTGTTACCTTAATAAGAGAAGGGATATGTTTGCTAATCAAGTAATGCATTATCGCATAAAGTAGTTCTCGCTGAATTCTAAAAAATGTGGCTACACTTCAAGAATCATTGACGTGATCTGCACACGCGCACCATGGTTACTTCCAACATGACACAGACTCGAGTTACTCATAGAGTACTCGTGAGAAACTGCCTAGATATGCATTCCAGTGCTAATGTTTTCCATATTTATATTTCAAGGACAATTGCGTATTCCAAATCAAGCAGTTGCAGTCAATTAATCGACAGGATGAATGTGCCCTACGTGTACACGAAGCCAATAATTATTCGAATTAGAATACCTCAGCAAGCCTTTTAATCACTAAAATCACACTCGGTCATGACTATGATATTGTTATAGTTTTGGCACGTTGCCAACGCACTGTTATTCTGCATCCATTATTATTCCACATACAGCAACCAGTTGTGTAGTTCTGTTTTTTTTAGCAATTTTGTCACTCTGTTACGAAATGAAGCTGGACAAGCTTGACTTCGTGACGTTTATCTAACAAGTTAATTTATGCATATAGTGTTGCATTTGGACTTCCTCTGTTTGGTTTGTTTCCTTTTGTTTTGCCTAACACTTGAAGACACAATTTCATGACCTGTAACAGTTGGCAGCAATCATCTCTACAACCATTAGCCAAAAATCCAATATAGAACAAGGTTTGTGTACGTAATCCTACCATGATCGCGTCCAAAAAACAAATCAATCGGAATATATTTTGCATAAATGCCAAGGCATGACAAGATGCAGCTGACTATAGCAGACAATGATGATAGATTATACTAACCTGCCAGAATGTGTAGTAGCCTCTCCGCTCGTGGGCATAGATGAAGAACTCTTTATCAGGCCCACACGGCCAAAATTTATAAGGAAACTTTAGGAAGATCTTTGTGTACACCATCACGTCACATGTCTCAATGGCCTCCGTTTTCCACCTCTGTTCCGTTATTTCGTTTTCGAGTTAGTATTTAATCCAAAAGATGCACAATAATTCAGTGAAAACGATACAATAAAGAACTTCGTACTCGAGAAAAAGGAACCTCAAACAAACGAGCAAACGTGTTCCTATAATTTAACGATTCTATGATACTTTCTTTCCAATTTTAAACTCAAGAGTGGAGTCAGTTACAAGAGGTTTTGTCTCAAGCATATTATCTTCAACACCAAACATGTGCACTGTTCAACAACTACATGGTAACCATTCTACAATATCATAAAATAGATCATTTGAATATTTTTTCAAGCAAAAAAACATAGATTTTTCGGACATTTGCTGGCTGCATCACTCTGCTTTAAAAAGTGACTAAGCAGACTAGTCGGATAACCTAATGCATGGATGCAATACTTGCAGTCAACTTAGCTGTGATGAAGTTTTACACAGAAAAAAAAAGCTATCAACCTCTTCACACCAAATTCACGTAGTTTATTGGTTTCTCGTGTCATGAAAGAAAAACGGAACCCCAAATTCACTAAGACAAGTTCTCCTTGGTACAAAATACAAGCTAGCTGGCTTTGCTTGTGCCACTCAAAAAAGTTGCTACTGGTGCTCCAAAATGATTTATGGTAAAGAAGAAAGCATCCCTGAGAGTCGGCCTGTAGTATTTGTGTGGACCTGCCTTAAAAAGAAGTAGAAACGAAAAAGGTGCCCGTAGTAATTGCTCGAGTGCCAATAGCACAACTCGAGTTTCCAAATTATCTAACACGAATGATTGCTTTTAGACTACATACACGCTTTCCAGTGTAAAATAATAAATTATATCATTGAAAATACGATTTTGTTTCTACCACCGTCATCTTTAATCTTTGTATCATCAGCCATCACGGGACTTGAAACAACGACACAAGATTCAGACCCACCAAGGGCTCAATCTTAAAAAAGGTCAAGACTTTAGGAACAAATACCTCGGGGACTAACATTGAACATACTTTAGGGACTATGTTAACCTACCAAACCTAGTTTTATGGACATGTATTTAAGTCCCAAGAAACAAACCAACTGTCAGCCTGTCACCAAATATATTATGAAAGACCACTCTAGATACGATATTGCGTACCAGGCTGCCTAGTCCACCGCATAGGGCAAAAAACAGGGGTCATTCGAATGGAATCCATAGTTTTGCATCTAAAAAACACCAACTTTAACACCAAAGTCCCTGGTTCAACTGCCAGTGAGCTTAATTAATATGGTAGCTATGCCTTGGGTGAACCAACCCACTTGCTTACTCCCAGCTATTGAGGTCCCATAACCTAACGAGAGCCTAATAAAAAACCACAATGTTGGACCAGAAGAGTAAATGTACTGTACATTGAAGGGTCGAGATCTCACTAATCGATGCAAATAAATAATGAATAGCTGGGACTAGCAGGATGGTGACCACAAGCTTGATAGGCTCATGGAACCTCCTCTCTTCGACAACTTGGTACGGGGTACGGCGCAGGGTTCAAGCTATACTAGGGAGGTGACCACATGCTTGGTAGTCCCGGTCCTGGAAATAGTCATCTTTTTCGATCACGTGTATAGATGACAATCTTTATATGATAATACAGTGAGATTTGTGGTGAGAGGAGAGTGGTTCTGGATAGGAGCATGACTAGAATTGAGCGGTTGAACCAACTAAAACCAAATGGAATGCTAGTAGCCATTGTCCGCTACTCATCATCACTAATGTCGTCAAATCAGATTATTGTAGCACTTGACAGACCGAAACACATTTATGTCATGGACGTGAGCAAATTAAGAAAGAAAGAGGAGGAGGAGGCATACGGGCAAAGGAGGTCTGAAGGAGATGAGGTCACTTTGGAGGACACCAATGCTAACAGACAGAATCACGTAATTGGCTTCGTAAACGCAACCATCCTCCGTTGTCACCGTTGCGCCGTTTCTCGATTGCTGCAACTCCCGCACGACCTGCACCAAATTCCATTAGCAAATCATAAAGATATGACAAAAATAAGATTTTAAAGGAACCCTACTTCACAAACACATGCATGTACATGTAGTCAAACCAAGAAATCTATGATATATGACCCCATCAAAAGGCAAAATCTTTGCTACATAACACCAAACCCTTTCTAGAGAAACATCTTAGCTCCTAACTTCTCTTGATCCGTAACCACAACGTTTGGCAAATACCTACTTCCTCGAGCTCAAACTCAATTATACTGCAAAAAGGTTTGAAAATAAATGGTATCCAGAAGTTTTTATTACTTCAACAACTGTTCTTGAGAAGAAATATATAGGTCGGGCTTAGACACTCTATCAGTTACAAAAATATTTTTTTACGACTTTAACACAGTACACTAAAATATGGAAAGAACTCTTTCTTTTGCACTTAAACCAACACCATATCGATGTGCACCCACGAGGGGCAATAAAAAAAGGGGAGGGGGGGGTGGAAGATTCTTTTAGTCCATGGTTTTGCTTAGATAAGACTGCTTAACATAATAATAAGCAATTGCCCGAGTCAATTATGCTACTAGTCCCGAAAAAGGAATCCATATCCATGCCATGGAAGGTAGTGGACAATGGGACCTAGAAAGCTGGTGCAACGTGTAGTAAAGTGGCTTTTGAGGGTTGACAGATTTTAACAGTTCATGACCATATGATTATGTGTGACGTTGGTAGGTCAAATTATGGCTGTACATGTAGGTAGGGTCCTTGAATCCTAAAAATGTCTTTTCCCTCTTGGTCATTGCCCAATATTGCCCAAGAGACTGTCAAGTACCTCACTGTGCAAATAGTGGAGAAGCATGTGTAATGTGCCCCATACCATCACTCTCGCTGAACTTTTCACGTAAGCAAATTGGAATCTTGTCAACAGTAAGATTTTAACTCAGTTGATAAGCTTATGCAGATCATTGTCAATAACAGCGCGATGAGGTTTACTCGTAGCTCTCAAGTGATAGGAATCTAACCTGATATCTAGAATCTAAAACAAAAACGATAGATCTCTCGAAAGACATCGTTATCTCGCGAAAGAACCCGTTTTGAAAAGACGCAATCAACTTCTTCAGTAGCAAGAGAGGGAAAGGAGTGCATGCATGAAATGAGTTTTGGATTTTACGAACTAATTTCAAAACGTTAGTAAATGAAGATTTTGTGCAAGTTTGACCCGGCTCTGATTCAAGTTCATGAAAGAGCGAAACAGCAAAAATATCTCGCGATGAAATGGAAATCTTAGCTCACCTTGTTGAGTTTCAGACGGCTATCCATAATTTCACCATCAGAGGTAAGAAGAAAAGTCTCGGCCATCTTGTGTAGTAAAGACTCGTACCCTCTTTCATCAGCAACTAAAAATTCTCTTTCCCCGAAATCGACATAAGTTGATATCGGTTCGACTTCTGCAAACAAAACCAACTAATCGATTTAGAACTTCATCCTACCAAGTAAAGAGTGGCTCCTCATCCGATACAAATGTTTGGGAGCGTCTATTTTCACATTCTACGTATTTTTCTTGTAGCGTTAATCATTGATATCTTTTCGTTCTGCATGCAAATATCAGTTTCCTAGCTCGAATGGAAGAATTTATGAAAAATAGGGGAAACACACCTGCCATTTCAAAGTCATGGAGAATGAAGTCAATGGCCAACTCTATGGGCGTTTTGGGAACTCTGTATAACAGCCAGAAAAGCAAAGAAAAGAGGACGCCACCAAGTTAAATCATCAGCCCAAAAAAAAAAGTTGATAAAGTGAAAAGCCAAACAGGACATAAAGACACAAAGAGACTCACGATAACGGTTCCGAAAGTCTAGCCACGTCGCCGCCATGATTATCTTCTTCGGCCCTCAGCTTCCTGATTGCGGATTCCACCGCCTTCCTGTACGAGTCTGCCGCCTCCTCACTCGGAAAAATCTTCCCGCTGAAACCGATTCCACCGCAGCGAGTCAGTAAAAAAACACAAAACACCCAGTGCCCAAAGGCAGGCTGACATATATACGAACCTGGGATCGTAAATGTTGTAGCGGGCATTGCTGTAGTCGGAGAAGCAGGTGCGGAGGCCGGACTGGCGGGCGAGCTCCCAGACCGGGTTGGACTCCTTGCCACCGACTCCGGCGATCCAGCCCGCGCCCAGCTCCACCGACACCCCTCCGAAACCCTCCTTGCGGATCCTGCCGCCTATCCTGTCCGATGCCTCCAGTATCATCACGTCATCCACCCCGTTCTCCGCCAGCACTTTCGCCGCCGATATACCTGTACACAAACAAACGCGTGTATTGCGTAAACTCACATATTCCGAGACTAACGTTTGAAAGATCCAAGGTGAAATTTCTATTTTCTTGATTAGTTTTGACGTGGGTTTTACCTGAAATACCTGCTCCGATGATGATGACGGAACAGCGGCTTCTCGATTCCATTAACGTTCAGAGAGAGAGAGAGAGAGAGGTTATGTTGTTATGTTTTGTTTTGACGAGAGCGGCATGAATAGCGGGAGCGAGTCGGTTTATATGGTTTGTTCCTAGACGGATTAGGAGTACAAATGGCCTTTTTATAAGGAAATTTAATTTAGGAGGAAAAGGGTAGGATGGTCATTCCGGATGAGGAAAGCCCTGCGTGGTCCACATCGGAACATGGAAGGCACTAATTAAAACTCCATACGTTGTTTAATTGGGTTTCACCTCAATTTGTTCAACGCTGTGTAGATTCTTTTGTACTAAGTGATGTACTAGTTCTCTGGTAGCTAGCGCGGAGGTCAATCTTTGCCAGCTAGCCAAGAGGATATCAAGTTGTGGCTTTCCTGGACCGGACGATATTAAAGCAGCAAAGATTTTATTAATCGTCTTGTATATGTCATCTCGTTTGAAGAAGTTAATCGGCTAGATGCAACGCTTTCAAAATTCCATGGTTCTCAGTCATCTACCTTTTTTTCACCTGACAATCATGAAATCGGAGAAGGCTTTCCTTCTTTGCTGACTTCAACTTATACCGGCCATTCCATGAATCAAGAAGTGTGGTGTTAAAAATTATTGCATAAACAATTTTTTCTGTCCGGACTAGCGATGGACTGAATAGCCATTGACAAAGAAACCGGGCGTGAAATCGTAAAGGGTGAACGATAATATGAATGAAATTAAATGAGTAGTGTGTCGATTCCATTCAAAACGTTTACCGCGCAACTTGTTGAATTCAGTTGATAGATGATACAAGGGAGGCATCGTTGAAAATCGTTGCGCTCAAAATATTCTCGATTCGATTCGAAGACGGGTTGGGGGCTAAATAGTAATTTGACAAGGAAATTGGGTGCGGAAGCAAAAAGAGTAGCATGAACCGTGTGGTCAATATCAGAACGTGAAAGGCATTGAATTGGAGCGTGGGGAGGCAAACGCGGTGCGACTGCCATTCGTGTGAGCACACGTGAGGATCGTTAATGCGTTAATTTTTTTTTTGGTCCGTATGAGGTTGTGACTGAGAAGGAGGCTAGACTGACGGCCAGCTGGGGACAAACTGCAATCAATGACAGCTAAATCTTGACAGGTGCGCGTTACTATATTTATTTATATTTTAACGATGGTGCCGGTCAAACCAATCCCTCAAGGAAGGTCCTCTGATTGGGGCTCTTCATTGTGTTTCCAGGTCGGTAACAGCCCCCGTTGTTTGTTTGTGATTGTTTTATTCGTAAAATAAACGAAGTCGAAAAAAAGAAAAAGGAAACAAAATATATGTAACGAGCTTATATCTGGTTCATTGTTCTAATGCGAAATACGGGTTGGACAAACACCTGGAAGTGATAAATAATGTTTCCCATGTAGATATAAAAACATTATCTATGGTACCTTGTATTACTAATGTCACTTCCTTTGCAACTGATCGAATTCTCGATTATTGTATAACTGTCGTATAAGTCCTCACTGACTATACAACTCCATTCATATGCTTTAAATATTTGACGATAAAATTTTTTTCGTACAGTTTTAAAATATGTACTCTCTTGGATTTTTCGTAGTATCATAAATTTATAAAATAGGATTTATAAAATAAATATTAAAGTGTCGCTAAAGAAAAACTTAATTATTAAGATTTGATGAAATATTGCCTAAACAGATCTTTTATGACTCATACAATAACTGACTTGCACATGCATCCCGTGTGCACGGCTGCTTGTATGCTTTAAATATTTTACGAGAAAAATTTTAGGTACGGTTTTAAAAAATGTACTCTCATGAATTTTTCATAGTATCATAATTAGCAATTAACATAAACAGTGGAATTTATGATAGACTAACTGGCCTGTACACAGGAAAAAAAAACGTAGTTAATTAATTGTTAAAAAACCTTGTCATCTGTGGAAAGGTAAGAGAAAAACCGATACCAAAGATTGTAAATTATCCATGGTGTGACTAAATTTTGCCCTTTTAAGAAATTTGTTAAGGCTTACGGTGGATCCAAAGAAAAATACCTTTTTCGTTCATGATTTTGAATTTGTGTCATAGAAGCTTCACTGAATATGCATCCAATTGTAGATAAGTGTCTCTTTAGGACCAATGATGAATATGCATCCAATATGCTTAGTTAACTCGAGATAGCGTTGCAATGCGATACTTCAGTTTGCATCATGTTTGCACCACAAAATATATTTTTCACTAATAAGTTCACTTTAATTAAATGGCACTGGCACTAAATGACATTTACTTTTATTTATTTCTGAAGAGATAATGGAAGATTCAAGAAGTGAAAGAAACCAACTTCTGAAAACGTGTCATATTGATATATAAGGGATAAGTGTGGTTGGTTACTTATTAGTGAGTGATTATTTTCTAAGTGGTTAGTTTGTCTTGTAATGGTAGTTATTTTCTACAAAGCCTCTAGTATATATATTGGGTCAAAGAAAAAAAAGGAGGACAATCATCAATCATCAATCAGACAAATCAAGTCTTGAAGTCTTTTTCTTTCTTTAGTTTAGAGGTTTTTGCTGCCATCGATAGGAAGTTTAGTTTCTAGGCTTGAAAACATTCTTGTGTAAACATTCGCAATCAATCGAAAGTTCTCTTTGTCTTTTATGGGTGCGCAATCGTTCTACTTTCGATTTTTGTTTTTATTTTTTATTTTCAGAGAAGTCCCCAGGGCCTAGGGGCAAAAAAGATCTCACACTGTTCATCGGTTGTGTTGCAAGCATACGATCGATAGTGAGTTTGTCCAGCGGCGCAAACACACCGGATAGAAGTTTCAATAATTTTCAAGAATTACAGCAAAATATTCTTCTTACTCGTGAATATTTGCTTGCTTATGTTTTTACAATCTAATATCCCGTATGTGATAGACCGAGGTAGTTGGATGCATCGTCTATGATTTAGCAGCAACCGCAACTAATTTGAAGCTACCTTGAGGACTTGGCATCCCTTTATTCTCCCATTAGAACATGTTCCATTAATTGCTAGTGAAATCAGGCCAATTTGCCATGAATGCTGGATTCTAGAGCAAGATCAGAAGAACTATTGCAGAGCTTCAACCCTGTGCCAGTGGGCAGTGGCCATGAAGAATGAGAAAGGAGTAAAAAGGGAATTCAACTTACAAGCCCAATGAAAACTAAACTTAGTGCCACCACCTTTGCATGAAAAGGAAAACAACGTGGGGAAAGCTGATTCCCGCCACGTCTCTCGAAGGTCTAAATGTTGCTATTAGTCCCACCGCTTGCAACAGTTACGGCCATTGTAATTACGTCTTGCATGCTTCACATGGATTGATCTCCATCGATAAAGATATAAGGAGTCACGGGCGCACAAAAGAAAGTACCTAATGCTACTTGCCTTTGATTTGCCTTCTAATTCAAGGTATCTAATTTCTTGGCCCAATGTGCAGATGATGTTTTGAGACTGTATTCGTCTTCAAGTTTTATAATTACTTGAGTGGCCCTTGTTCAAAGTAGGCCTTAATTACAACAAGAATCATCTAAAAGCAAGGCGAAGAATATACGAACCAAATGTATGCTTTTCCCGTATTTTATAAACAAAAAGCTAGCTAGCCTAACCCAAAGTATTTAGTTTAAACCTTTGCACGAATTAGAGAGACGAGACAACACATAGTGTCTAGGACTAATTAAACTCCTAGGTGTAGTCGACTGTACCCTCTAAATGATTAGTAGACCCTCTTCGGAAGACTTCTCTCTTTCATATAAGTCGTCTAACCAAAAAGTCAAACGAAATAATGTTATGCGATGTTGGCCTTTCTAGAATCAATATTTATAAACATCTTTAGCTCCATTAATTTAGTGAGTAGTTTACATCATATTTATTGACCCTCCATCGATCTCCAACTTTTTGAGCTAAAACACTGGTTGAAGGGCATGCAATCGTCAAAGGGGAAACTTTTTTTAGGTATTAAAACAGTTGGTCTTTCAATGACCTATGTTTGAGTCCACACCATGATTGCTTCAACAAGTTCCAAGTCACAGTGCGTAGACTGTTGATTGCTCCATTAGAAGATTCTTCTTCCCCGTCCACTCCAAACGTTGCCATCTGGTTTGAAAATTGGGAACTAGATTGACTTGGAACTGGTATCTAATGATTCGGTCGAAGGACGTTTTGGTTGAACGCGTGTTCAAAATCGTTTTCATAGACTGTTTCCCATGAATTAATGTTATGTTTGTTTTATCACTTTATAAATTTTAAGAAAAAATGAAATTCAATGAAAAACATAATGCCTTTCCGTATGTGTTGAAATGGTAGCTAACATACTATAAACATTACAATATTGGGATAAGTAATTGAATGTTTTTCATTTTTTTCTTGAAAATGAATCTTGTTTATGCATTCAAAACCATGAAAATGAAAACAAAAGAACCGGTAAAACAAGCGGGATATGAGTTTTAAACTTTTCGATCCACTTTGAGCTACAATCATTTTCCATATTATGATCCGGCATACATGAAAGTTTTGGCTTGTCATTCCTCACAACTTGATAAAAGGTTCAAAATTGAAAACAAAATGAGAGTTAGTCATTATGTTTGGAGATAATAAGTCGGACAAGTGTAATTGTTCCCTGGAATTCACGGGTTCAAAGCATGGAAGCAATTAAATCGAAGGCGAAACCGCGAGCCCTCTTGGAGATCTTAGACCGGGTTTAGTAACCAGAAAAAAGGCCTTTTCTTCTAGACAAGATGCTCTCACTGATGCCCTATTCTTTACAAATCAACCAAGCATCGCAGGTTCAAGGAGTAATACGCCATTGCAAGGCTTTAGCAAGGACCGGGTTCTCAATCATGGCCATGGTGACACGGAACCGTGACACCATAGTACGAGCAAGGTTCGGGGCTTGATTCTTTTGTTGACAAGTACGGTAGATTACAGTGTCGGAAGTTCCTTTTCCAACACATGAACAAACTTTATAGCACCGGAAATGGATTTGTAGATTACGACAACACAGATCCTCCAGGTCAGCCTCCAGAGCTCTGCAAAAAGACTATGCATCTCAAAAATCATTCAGAAGTTCCAGATAGTCTGGACCTAAAATGACAACTGAGAGGTAGATTGATGCACATCTCTGTTTCAGTTATCAAGGAATGTAAAAAACATAAGTTGGTTGCTGATAGTCCCATGAAACGAATTATGTTAAACGGATATCCCCTGTGTAAATAGAAGATATATAAGCGGAACAGTGAATGAACTAATGCAATTAAGTCTACCTATACTTGGTATGTTAAGCCAACATTTAGCACCATAAATCAGACTGGTAAAGGTTCCACTTCAGAGTTCCAAAGCTTCTTTCCCATTTTCATCCTCCCAGCAAACTTAGCATAGTCAGCTGACTTCAGGAAGTGATGGCTGGCGGAACCATGAGATGTCAAAAACGCATCTAAACCCTTTTTTTACCACTTCGTAATGATTCACTGATAGACCAGACGGTTACTTGCAGGACCCAAAAAGGGGGCAAAAAGAGAACGAGCAACTTCTTAAAAGCACTTGTAGTTGGAACTACCTTATCTCACCCAAACTTCAGGCAGCTTAGTTCAAGGGTTATGGATCGCCCTATTATTTACTTGTTAGTTGGTAAAACAAGGTCTTTACCACCCCTCCTTCAGTCGTTGAAAACATTAGAGCCACTGTGTATATGCTCAACCATCAGTGCGGCTAGACAGGAAGGATGAGCTCAAACGCCATTGCCCAGCATTCATCTGCCTAGAATGCTGGGAGGGGTAGACTGGATAAAGACCTAATTTGTAGCATATCTTCTTGACAATGCTCTCAATTGAAACCCGTATTCTCACATTTGACACTCCTAAACTCCTATTACAGATGCTACAAGCAATGACTCATAGTAACAATATATTCACATTTAAGCAGCATGCACAATGAGAAACGCTGGTGGAATGGACAGAGACAGCGACATTGGGGACACATGATTATGGAACCAGATTCCTGACAATGCAGAAGATGGCAAACACTAAAAGTAGATAAATTATCAGCAAGCCATTAGCAATCAAAAGATCCACAAAATCTAGAAGCCCAGAACGCATTTGTATGTTAAATCAATCCTTCTATTGCATTGTTCATTTAACACATCTGAATCCAATAGTATCCACCGGTCCAGGTTCCACCATCTATATATGTAATACAAGGCAAAAAGTGTTCGCAGGAAAAATCAGTAGAACTCAAGCAACAGATGCAATACAATGATAACCATAATAAATCTAACGAAAACAACCACAAGAGAAAAAGAAAAAGTCTTGTTTCGGCCGTCTCGGGCGGTTTTAGACTTTTAGGGCTGTATTATGGTCCGAGTATTAAAAATATCATGACATATCACAGCCAGTCCAAAAAAAATCAACGTGTATCGGCACATGTCAGACGCTACACTTTTGTCGTTTGAAGTGTCTGATACTAGGTTCAAATAAAGATGCTAGAGACGTACTTCATCGACTCATATGTACATGAGTTTTAATGTGAATACCCTAGAGAAGAAATAAGGGAAATGGAAGTATAACCAAGATATTGTGGCTGGAAAAATGAGTCAATGGTTCAAGTCAACCTTCAGTAGACAGAAGTTGAAGGTCTAAAACATAATTACTGGAATTGAGAGGATTTGGCCTTTTTGTGCAATTTCACCTAGAAAGGGGGGGGGGGGGGGGGGGGGGTGTTGAAGCAAGCGGATGCCATTAGGGATCTCAATTTTACGAACAGATGATGAATTTGAAGTCCTCAGTTTCTTAAGGAATACCAACTTGGAAATTTGAAAGTTTAGTGTCACACGGCAACCTTGATTGGATTATTTGGTGTTACTCAGTGGTCTAAGTTGCAGTTTTCATATGACTGCTGTATCACAGCGTATAGTAACAAACAGTTTGAAACAATCGCAACTTATGGGGTTTGACATCGGTGCCTAATGGCTAATGCCATGCACCACCACCCACTTATGCACCAAGTTTTAGTGCTAAAGGAAATCATGGTTGACAGAGGAACTCTTACTTTTGTGTTGGATAGGGATCTTTCAAAGGAGCATATATCATTAGCCAAATTACCAAACCACAAAGAAACTATAGCACTCGTGTAGCCAAAATCTCACCCTAGATGCATCCTCACTCGAAGACCCAAAAAACAAAAAACTATGTATCGTCATTCGTCAAGCAACACACAAGCCCTTGGAAATTGGGCCCCGTAATACTCACCACCAATCTCCTGCAGAAAAGAACATTTGTCATTCATGTAGTGCCACATCCACTTACCAAGCAATGGGCCATTGAGTTTTTCAAGCTTCATACTTCCAAACTGCCATCTCTTACTGCAACTTCTCAACTAACCAAATGGTTATTACGATCCTTCCCAAATGGTATTAGGATGCGGTGTCGAGGGCATGTTGTATAAGTGGCACGGCGCAGCGGGATGTGTGCGGTGCCGAAGGCAGGCTCAATGGTGATGGCACATTGGCATAGTGCATAAGTGTTGTGCAGCAGCATGTAACACAGAGGCAAACGCATGGGGCGACCCATAGACACGGTGCCAGGGACACGTAGTGTAAAGATGACGCTCGAGCGCAGCTGGGCGTCGCAGCACTGGGGCACAGCAGACTAGGTGTTGTGCCTGGGGCATATAACAGGGCACGAGACTGGTGGATGTCGCAGTACCGGGCGTGGTACCAGGCATAGTGGTATGTCATAGGACACTGGTGTCCAACCACCCAAAATTGTCTTTTTTAAGTGTTCAAAGTACCCATATATCCAATAATGGAGCATCCAATGTGGTGAAGCAAGTGCGTTTACCCAAGGTGTTCCAAGGTGGGCAGTCATGAGTACATGAGGTAGTATGTGGGTGAGGTTGGTTGGAGTGAAGTCGGCAAGGGGTTTGTTGGAGTGAGGCTGGCATGAAGGTAGTGGCATATGGTGTAAGAGGTATAGATGGGCATGTAGTGCATGTGCCTTAGGCAGCTTGCAAGGAGAGAGCATCTGCCACCTGGCGGCTACCCAAGGTGTGTGCCCCCCGGTCGGCGGCTAAGGGAAGGAGGAGACTACCACCCGGCCGCACCCAAGGGGTGTGTGCCCCCCAGGTGGTTGGTTACGGAACTTGAGAGGGATAGGAGTAGTTTGGTGAAGGGAAGGAAAGAGGGGGGAGTGGGGAACCCAACATCCGGCGGCTCCCTAGGGGATTGCTGGGTTGGCGGCTTCCAAGACGGGGCACTCCGACCTATTTTTCGTTTTTGTTTCCACATTTAAGGATTTTTTTGTATATTGGATTTGGAGGCATGTGACGCACGCAGCACACTCCGGTTGACCTAGACAACAGCGTCGAAGTTTATCTACGTTCCCAACCTATTCTGGTCGTACCCAAAGGCCCACCGTGGTCCCATTCTGCATGACACGTCCGCATAAGCAACAGACATTTTCAACGTTCACAACCGGTCAAAGCATGCACGCTCAAGTCACGTGCACTTCTCACTTTCGTCACGTTACTTCGTCACTAAAAAGCTCTTTTTCGCGCAAAGCGTCATGACACTTCGACCGTCGCACTTCGCCCATCACCCGTCGACGCGCCATGGCACTTGCCCAAGGAAGTTGGCCTTGGCCTCCCCCTTGGGGTCGACCTTGGCCTTGGCCTTCCCCTTGGGGTCGGCCTCGGCCTCCCCATTGGGGTCGGCCTCGGCCTCCCCTTGAGGTTGGCCTTGGCCTCCCCCTATGGGTTGACCTTTGATCTCTATCCTTAACACCTTCACTTCTCTCTAAGAGGCCTTGCATCCTTCGCGACCCCCGTCGCCCGGACGTTAACACCGCGACCCCCGTCGCCCGGACACAACTCCGCGATCCCGTCGCCCGGACACAACTCCGTGACCCCCGTCGCCCGGACACAACTCCGCGACCCCGTCGCCCGGACACAACTCCGCGACCCCGTCATCCCGACACAACTCCGCGACCCCCGTCGCCCGGACACATCTCCGCGACCCCCGTTGCCGGCGTCCGGGCGCCGCACTTCAACACTCCGCCGCGCCCGTGCGCCGCGCCGCTGATACAGCCGTGCCTCCAGGCTCTCTGTCACACTACCGTGCCCCCGGCACCATAAGCACTTTGTCGCGCCCATGCACCATCATTGACACAAATGTGCCCCCGGCACCTCACACACTCCGTCGCGCCCATGCGCCACGCCACTAACACAGACATGCCCCTGACACCTTACTCACTTCATCACGCCCATGCGCCACAATCATATCATCATGCCCCCGGGCACCATACTCATTCATCACACCATGCGCACCGTGCCTTGGTCATGGAACATACTTCAACCCACTCTCCGGAGTGTACATCACCCGCGGGGATAGGCGACTCCTCTGGGACACTATCTCTGCCAGGGAGCTCTTCAACTCCCCTTCCGCCAGGTAGACGGCTCCTCCGGGATGCTACCTCAGCCAGTCGGGTAGACGGCACCTCCGGGATGCTACCTTGACTCGCTCCGAGTGCTCCGGCACAAGGACTCACCAGCGGGGATAGGCGACTCCTCCGGGACACTATCTCTGCCAAGGAGCTCTTCAACTCCCCTTCCGCCGGGTAGACGGCTCCTCCGGGATGCTACCTCGGCCAGTCGGGTAGATGGCTCCTCCGGGATGCTACCTTGACTCGCTCCGAGTGCTCGGCACAAGGACTCACCCGCGGAGATAGGCGACTCCTCCGGGACACTATCTCTGCCAGGGAGCTCTTCAACTCCCCTTCCGCCAGGTAGACGGCTCCTCCGGGATGCTACCTCGGCCAGTCAGGTAGACGGATCCTCCGGGATGCTACCTTGACTTGCTCCGAGTGCTCCGGCATAAGGACTCACCCGCGGGGATAGACGACTCCTCCGGGACACTATCTCCACCAGGGAGCTCTTCAACTCCTCTTCCGCCAGGTAGACGGCTCCTCCGGGATGCTACCTCGGCCAGTCGGGTAGACGGCTCCTCCGGGATGCTACCTTGACACGCTCCGAGTGCTCCGGCACAAGGACTCACCCGCGAGGATAGGCGACTCCTCCGGGACACTATCTCTGCCAGGAAGCTCCAAGTGCTCCGGCACGAAGACTCCCCTTCTGCCAGGTAGACGGCTCCTCCGGGATGCTACCTTGGCCGGTCAGGTAGACGGCTCCTCCGGGATGCTACCTCGGCCTGTGAAATAGGCGACTCCTCCGGGACACTATCTCCGTCAGGATGCCTGCGTGACTGGCCTACGTGCTCTGGCATTGGGGGCTTGCATCGGCACCCCTAGGGACTATGACCCCCGGGTCACTCCGAGACGGGAGCAGGTCTTCGGAGGGCATCGCGCCTAGTTCACCTGGCAGTTGGGCGTCGGGTCTTCCCCACCGCTGCCAGGCCTGTGGGACTCTGCAAGGGCTTGGATTGGAGGCTAGATCAAGGGGGTTCTCTGGCCACACTGACGTTGTGGGAGCCAGTCTTTCCAGACAGACAGAGCGACGCTGTGCGGGGTAGGCCGGTTGAATATGCGATCCGACAGTCCATGGAGCACCGGCACCCGTGGACCCCCCGGTGACGTGTCACTCCCGGGGAGCACCACGTGTCGGTTTATGACATCATCATCTCAATCTCTATAAATAGAGGTTTTGAGAATTCATTTGGACGGTTGGACATTTTCAGGACTTCTTCTTCACTTTCTCACATTTTCACTTTCTCACTCTAGAATCCTAGAGAGAGAAACATACAGGACCCTGACTTTGGACCTAAGCATCGGACTGTGACTGTTGTCGTATATTCATCCTGCGCTATCGCCCTCGCAGCACTGCCACCCTCAAGCTCTGTCTGGGAAGCCCTTGGTCTCTGCCCTTATTCCACCATTGCTGTGTCTCACATCAACATACTTAGAAGCTGACTCGGACTGCAGCCTTTGTGGCACCTCCACGTAAGTACGAACCTACTTTCCTTGGCATCAATCTATTTATTTCTTTTAGGCATTATCGTACTTGATATCAGACTTGCGTTCTATCCTTGAGACACGTGCGTCCGTTTTATCGCGTACTTGAATGATGTAACTTGGATTTCGTTCCTCTTTCTTTCTCCATTTGATATCTTGAACTTGTATTTGGTTTTATGCATCATTAGACATTAAGTGGTCTTCAGATGGATTTTGTGGATTGGAGGCCCTTGTTGGCAACGTCGAGTTTCCATAGATGGATACACTTTTACTCCACTTTACCACACACAACGTCGAGTACCTAATGCTACTTGCCTTTAATTGGCCCAGTGTGCAGATGATGTTTGAGACTGTATTATTAGTCTTCAAGTTTTAGAATTACTTGAGTAGCCCTTGTTCAAATGTAGCGCTTACAAGAAGAATTTTCTAAAAACAAGGCGAAGAATATGAGAACCAAATGTATGCTTTTCCCATTTATTGTATAAATACAAAACTAGCCTAACCCAAAAGTATTTAGTTCAAACCTCTGCACAAGTTAGCAAAAACGAGGCAACTCATAGTGCCATAGGACTAAACTCGTAGGAGCGGTAATGATGTGTAGTCGACTGTACCCCCTAAATGGTTGGTAGACCCTCTTCGGAGGACTTCTCTTTTTCATAAGTCGTCTAACAAAAAATAATAATGTTCCGCAATGATCTTTTCGTAAGAAATAATCTAGAATCCTTTATAAACATCTTTAGCTCCATTTATTTACTGAGTAGTTCACATCATACATATTGACCCTCCATCGATCTCCAGCTTTTTGAGCTAAAACACTGGTTGAAGGACATGCAATCGTCGAAGGGGAAACTTTTTTTAGGTATTAAAACAGTTGGTCTTTCAATGACCTATGTTTGAGTCCACGCCATGATTGCTTCAACAAGTTCCAAGTCACAGTGCGTAGACTGTTGATTGCTCGATTAGAAGGTTCTTCTTCCCCGTCCACTCCAAACGTTGCCATCTGGTTTGAAAATTGGGAACTAGATTGACTTGGAACTGGTATCTAATGATTCGGTCGAAGGACGTTTTGGTTGAACGCATATTGACATGGAGATGCAGCAACTTTAAGGTTCCATTCACATGAGATGTGTTCAAAATCGTTTTCATAGACTGTTTCCCATGAATGTTATGTTTGTTTTATCACTTTCTAAATTTTAAGAAAAAATGAAATTCAATGAAAAACATAATGTCTTTCCGTACGTGTTGAAATGGTAGCTAACATACTATAAACATTACAATATCGGGATAAGTAATTGAATGTTTTTCACTTTTTTCCTGAAAATGAATCTTGTTTATGCATTCAAAACCATGAAAACGAAAACAAAAGAACCAGTAAAACAAGCGGGATATGAGTTTAAACTTTTCGATCCACTTTGAGCTACAATCATTTTCCATAGGATCATTTGCACATAAAACCCTATAGTTTGAGGGTTTGTGCGCATTTCACCTCACTATTTCAATTTTGACACAATTCACCTTACTGTTCATTAATTTGTGCTCAATTTACCAATTGACGGACTAAAATCCAATTTTTTGAATGTCCGTCAATTTCTCAGGGGCAAATTCGTGACTTCAATCCTCCAATCCACATTGGCAATTACATGTCCACCTCACCAAATGTTAGCCTAATCAAAATCGTCCACCTGTGCAAACCACATCACCGTTGCCCAACACAAAGTCTTTAACCGACAAAATCCAAAGCTCTATGAAAAAGGGCCAAGGCAATGGTAGAGACAGATGTCAGTCCCACCAGCACAGTCCAAATCCAACCACCGTAGAACCCTCCAAACCTCAACAACACTATCGCCATCCAAACCCCACCACCTCAGCACCGTCGAACCCACCTCCATCACAAATTCGTTCAACCCCCACCATCACAGAGTCGTCCAACGCCCCCCAAGCGCCAGTCCTTCAAACCCTCAACGGTGCTAGCGCCGTCCAAGCCCAACTCTCGATGATGACGTCGAACTCCGTCTTCTCCTCGACAACGGCAGATCCTTCCACAATGGCGCCGGGAGCAGCGACGGTAGCCGGGGCGAAACCCCACCACCATAGCGCTGTCTAACCCACCTCCATCACAAAGTTGTTCAACCCCCCACCATCACAGAGTCGCCTAATGCCCCCCCACATGCCAGTCCTTCAAACCCCCAACGGCACCGTCCAAACCCAACTCTCGATGATGACGTCGAACTCCGTCTTCTCCTCGACAACGACAGATGCTTCCACGGCGGCGCCGGGAGCAACGATGGCAGCGCGAGCGAAGGCGACGACGGTGATGTTGAGCCTGTCCTTGAGGTACTCAACAAGCTCTACGCGTTGGCAAGGGATAGCTTATATCGTTGCTGAGGGCGGCCACCTTCTTGGGGGAGTCAACGGCGGCAATAGGGCGTCAACGACGGAGTGCGATTAAGAGGTACAATGAGTTGAGGCCTGAGGTGTTCGAAGGAGAAGAAGGCAGATAAGGCGAGAAGGGGGGCAGGGGAGGAGGATGCAATGCCGGCACCGACACTGGCAGAGTTGAAGATGCCTTTGGGGGAGTTGAGGAAGCTGAGGAAGGTTGGGATCAGGTTGGACAAGAGGCTGAAGTGGGAGATTGAAGGCTGATGTGGCTGCCAATGTGGTTTAGGGGTTCAATTGACCATTCTACCCCAAAATTTTTGACGGGCATCCAAAAAATTGGACATCAGCCCTTCAATTGGTCAATTGAGCATAAATTAATGAATAGTAAGGTGAATTTCGCCAAAATTGAAATAGTAAGGTGAAATACGCACAAACCCTCAAACTATAGGGTTTTATGTGCAAATTATCCTTTTCCATATTATGATCCAGCATACATGAAAGTTTTGGCTTGTCATTCCTCAAAACTTGATAAAAGGTTCAAAATTGAAAAGAAAATGAGAGTGAGTCATTATGTTTAGAGACAAGTGTAATTGTTGCCTGGAATTCACGGGTTCAAAGCATGGAAGCAATTAAATAGAAGGCGAAACTGCGAGCCCTTTTGGAGATCTTAGACCGGGCTTACTAACCAGAAAAAAAGGCCTTTTCTTCTAGACAAGATGCTCTCACTGATGCCCTATTCTTTACAAATCAACCAAGTATCGTATGTTCAAGGAGTAATACGCCATTGCAAGGCTTTAGCAAGGACTGGGTTATCAATCATGGCCATGGTGACACGGACCGTGGCAGCATAGTACGAGCAACGTTCACGGCTTGGTTCTTCTTTTTTCTCCTTTTGTTGATGAGTACGGTAGATTACAATGTCGGAAGTTTCTTTCCCAACATACGAACAAACTTTAAAAGCACCGGAAATGGATTATCGGTATTCTTGTGGATTACAACACCACAGATCCTCCGGGTCAGCCTCCAGAGCTCTGCAAAAAAATTATGCATCTCAGAAATCGTTCAGAAGTTCTGGATAGTGTGGACCTATAATGACAACTGAAAAGCAGATTGATGCACTCCTCCATTTCAGGTATCAAGGAATGTCAAAAACATAAGTTGGCTGGTGACAGTCCCATGAAGCAAATTATGTTAAACGGATATCCCCTGTTCAACATAGAAGATATGCGGAACAGTGAATGAACTAATGCAATTAAGTCTACCTAAACTTGGCATGTTATGCCAACATTTATCACCAAAAATCATGACTGGTAAAGGTTCCACTTCAGAGTTCCAAAGCTTCTTTCCATTTTCATCCTCCCAGCAAACTTGGGATAGTCAGACTTCAGGGAGTGATGGCACTATCAATCTAAAATTTGCGGAACCATGAGATGTCAAAAACACATATAAACCCTTTTTTACCACTTCGTAATGATTCATTGATAAAAGCCAGACAGTTACTTGCAGGACCCAGAAAGGGAAGGGGGGGGGGGGGGGGGGAGAGAGAACGAGCAACACTTAAAAGCACTTGTGGTTGGAACTACCTTATCTCACCCCAACTTCAGGCAGCCTTGTTCGCCCTATTATTCACTTGTTAGTTGATAACCACAAAGTCTTTACCACCACTCCCTTTAGTCATTGAAAACAGTAGTGCCGCTCTGTATATGCTCAATGATCAGGGCGGCTAGACAGGAAGGATGAGCACAAATGCCATTGCCCAACGTTCATCTCAATTGCCTAGATTGCTGGGAGGGGTAGACTGGATAAAGACCTAATTTGTAGCATATCTTCTTGACAATGCTCTCAATTGAAACCTGTATTCTCACATTTGACAGTCCTAGACTCCTATTACAGATGCTACAAGCAATGACCCATAGTAACAATATATTCACATTAAAGCAGCATGCACACCGAGAAACGCTGGTGGAATGGACAGAGACAGCGACAGCGACATTAGGGACACATGATTATGGAACCAGATTCCTAAACAATGCAGAACATGGCAAACACTAAAAGTAAATAAATTATCACAAGCCGTTAGCAATCAAAAGATCCACAAAATCTAGAAGCCCAGAACGCATTTCTATGTTAAATCAATCCTTATATTGCATTGTTCATTTAACACATCTGAATCCAATAGTATCCACCCGTCCAGGTTCCACCATCTATGTAATACAAGGCAACAAGTGTTTGCAGGGAAAATCAGTAAAACTCATGCAACAGATTCAATACAATGATAACCATACTAAATCTAACGAAAACAACCACAAGAGAAAAAGAAAAGGTCTTGTTTCGGTCGTATCGGGCGGTTTTAGGGCTGTATTATGCGAGCCGAGTATTAAAAATATTATGACACATCACAGCCGGTCCGGAAAAAAAAATCAACGTGTATCGGCGTATTTCAGAAGCGACACTTTTGTCGTTTGAAGTGTCTGATACTAGGTTTGAATAAAGATGCTCCGAAGAGACGTCCTTCATCGACTCATATGTACATGAGTTTTAATGTGAATACCCTAGAGAAGAAATAAGGGAAATGGAAGTATAACCAAGATATTGTGGCTGGAAAAATAAGTCAATGGTTCAAGTCAACCCTCAGTAGACAGAAGTTGAAGGTCTAAAACATAATTACTGGAATTGAGAGGCTTTGGCCTTTTTTTACAATTTCACCTAGAAAGGGAGGAGGGAGCGGGGGTGAAGCAAGCGGATGCCATTAAGGATCTCAATTTTACGAACAGATGATGAATTTGAAGTCCTCAGTTTCTTACGGAATACCAACTTGGAAATTTGAAAATTTAGTGTCACACGGCAACCTTGATTGGTTTATTTGGTGTTACTCAGTGGTATAAGTTGCAGTTTTCATATGCCTGCTGTATCACAGCGTATAGTACTATAGTAACAAACAGCTTGAAACAATCGCATGTTATGGGGTCTGACATCGGTGCCTAATGGCTAATGCTATCCACCACCCACTTATGCACCAAGTTTTAGTGCTAAAGGAAATCATGGTTGACAGAGGAACTCTTACTTTTGTGTTGGAAAGGGATCTTTCAAAGGAGCATATATCATTAGCCAAATTACCAAACCACAAAGGAACTATAGCACTCGTCTAGCCAAAATCTCACCCTAGATGCATCCTCACTCGAAGACCCAAAAAACAAAACTATGTGTCGTCGTGCAACACACAAACCCTTGGAAACTGGGCCCCAGAATACTCACCACCAATCTCCTGCAGAAAGGAACATTTTTCATTCATGTAGTGCCACATCCACTTATCAAGCAATGGGCCATTGAGTTTTTCAAGCTTCACACTTCCAAACTGCCATCTCTTACTGCGACTTCTCAACTAACCAAATGGTTATTACGATCCTCCCCAAATGGTATTAAGATGCGGTGTTGAGGGCACGTTGCATAAGTGGCATGGCGCAGCAGAATGTGTGTGGTGCCGAAGGCAGGCTCAATGGTGGTGGCACATTGGCATAGTGCATAAGTGTTGGGCAGCAGCACGTAACACAGAGGCAAACGCATGGGGCAACCGATAGACACGGTGCGGAAGGCACGTAGCGTAAAGATGATGCTCGAGCGCAGCTGGGCGTCACAGCACTGGGGCACAGCAGACTCGGTATTGTACCTGGGGCATATAAGAGGGCACGAGACCGGTGGATGTCGCAGTACCAGGCGTGGTACCAGCCATATTGGTATGTCATAGGACACTGGTGTCCAACCACCCAAAATTGTCTTTTTAAGTGTTCAAAGTACCCATATATCCAATAATGGAGCATCCAATGTGGTGATGCAAGTGTGTTTACCCAAGGTGTTCCAAGGTAGGCAGTCATGAGTACATGAGGTATTATGTGGGTGAGGTTGGTTGGAGTGAGGTTGGCATGGGGTTTGTTGGAGTGAGGTTGGCATGAAGGTAGTGGCATGGTGTAAGAGGTAGATGGGCAAGTAGTGCATGGCCTCAGGTAGCTTGCAAGGAGAGAGCATCTGCCACCTGGCGGCTACCCAAGGTGTGTGCTCCCTGGTCAGCGGCTAAGGATAGGAGGAGCCTACCACCCGGCTGCACTCAAGGGGGTGTGTGCCCCCGAGGTGGTTGGTTATGGAACTTGAGAGGAGTACGAGTAGTTTGGTGAAGGGAAGGAAAGAGGAGGGAGTGGGCACCCAACAACCGGCGGCTCCCTAGGGGATTGCTGGGTTGGCGGCTCCCAAGATGGGGCACTCCGACCTATTTTTCATTTTTGTTTCCACATTTAAGGTATTTTTTGTATGTTGGAGGCATGTAACGCACGTGGCATGCTCCGGTTGACATAGACAATAGCGATGAAGTTTATCTCTTAATTTCTCTTAGGCATTATTGTACTTGATATCAGACTTGCGTTCTATGTTTAAGACATGTGCTTCCGTTTTATCGCGTACTTGAATGGATGTAACTTGGATTTCATTTCTCTTTCTTTCTCCATTCGATATCTTGAACTTGTATTTGGTTTTATGCATCATTAGACTTTAAGTAGTCTTCACATGGATTTTGTGGACTGGAGGCCCTTGTTGGCAACGTAGAGTATCCATAGATGGATACACTTTTACTCCACTTTACCACAAAACCATTCCCACTTTTCAGTGATGCCAAAGGGGGGAGAGCTATATATATATGTGATGTTTTAATTGAGACTAATTGTGTTGGTGTTAAGCATAACTTTATGGTGATGACAAAAGGTGGAGAGCTATATACATATATGATGTTTTGGTTGAGACTGATTGTGTTGGTATTGAGCATATTATGCATGAATTTAGGGGGAGCTCTTATGTTTTCAATTCATGCTCATACTGCATTTATTGAGGGGGAGCGAATGCTCTCATTTCACGCATGATTTTAGTCAAATGATGTTCTGAGATACTTGATCCTATGCAAGCATTTGTCTGCATCAAAACCGGGGTTAGTCTACGGTTAAAAACCATATAGCTATCAGTTTCAATCATAGGAGTCCTGTAATATGCTCATTCTTCCCCATCATGACTTAAATAACCTTCTTTGCAATGCAAGGATTACACCTTTTCTCTCTTTTAGCCGCCATCCTAAACTTCTTCCCTGTGACACACCACCTGCCTCCTTATGTATCGTTTCAATTGATCATGGCCACACAGAAACCCTACTTAACCTGTACCTCTCACTTTGTTGTTTTGTCATGCTTCCTCATATGAAGTATATTTCATCTTTCAATGATGACATCACTTCTTATTTATACAGAGGAGAAAAATAAGCTGAAAGCATTCCTTACTTCTCCTAGAGGACTAGATCAGATTGAATAATTTCGGCTACTTCAAACCATCCTCCTGAGTTCCTGAAGGAGACAAACTTTACATTCGAATACGCAATGTTCGTCCTGTCGTAAAGAACATCATGGCAAACTTTACATTCAAATATGCAATGTTCGTCTTGTCGTAATGTCTGTATACCATAGCTAATAACTCACCATCGTAAGCTTTCATTTCCTCAATTTTGAGCATACGGGAAAGATATTCTGAAAGGCATTATAGAGGACGATAAAGAGATTGCTACGCAGAATAAAAGGTAACAACCAAATGGGAAAAGAAAGCGACAACACTTACCTGCAGGTGCTAATCAAAAGGCCGTAGAAAACTTATTGGCAACCGCCGACTTCTCCTCCTTTTATGGTTGCTCTTCCAATTAATTGATCAACTAGCATCCGATCAACTTCATTTCTGAGTCAAACCAACAATACAATAGGTGTACACTTTTAGATTCTGTTTGCAATTTGGGGATTCATGTATCAAAATTAACAGCACACTACTCTTTGGACAGTCCTCCTAGATATGTCATTACAGAATTCCAAATGAATCCACAACTACTTAGACCCAATAATATTCTGACCTTCAGCCTATACAAGGATTGATGATAGTTCGAATGACTTCAAAAACAGAATAAATCATACCTCAACTGTGTGTAGCAGTAATCATTTTGCTTTCCAATGCCTGAGCAGCCTCAATCATCCCTTGGGCGTTGTAGGCTTGAATCATGGTTGCAAAGGTGATATCGTCTGGTTTGCATCTTCTCCCCTTCATTGCCGTGAACAATTCACCCATTGTTTCTATATCACCAGCTTGGCCATAGGCGCTGATCATGCAGTTGAAAAATGGAGTATCCAGAATCACATCAGAATTCTCTACTTGCCTCATGATTGAATCAACCTTCTTCATTATCCCAGCTTTTCTATAAGCACTCACCAGAGAGCAATAAGTGATCGAATTAGGCTTCATTCCTTGATGCTTCATCGTCAGGAAAAATTCTTCCATCTTCTCAATATTTCCAGCTCTCCTAAACGTATCGATAACTATATTATAAGTAACAATAGTAGGGGAGATAAACCTTTTCCTCATAAACTCCATAACAGACCCCATTTTCTCAAACATCCCTGCATTCCCATATGACTTAACCAGGATATTAAATGTCATTACATCTGGTCTTAACCCCATTAACTGAAATTCATCAAACCACTTTTCCATATTCTCAATATGCCCGCAATTCCCATAAGCCCCAATAACCGAATTAAATGTAAAAACATCTGGAAGGCATGTGCCACTCTCAACCATGTCTGTTAATGAGCCCTCCATCAGTTCAAATAGCCCAGCCTTACCATATCCGTCAATTATGGTATTGTACGTAACAGTGCTAGGTTTGATTCCCAAGGATGACATCTCAGCTAAAATGTGTCCGATCATACCCAAGCGACGGTGTTTTGTGCAGCAGTTGATGAGTATTGAGTAAGTATACACATCAGGTTTGCAGTCAGCGAGTGTCTTCATATTGTCAACAATTTGAAATGCCTTGTCAAGGAGGCCACTATAACCATATGCACTCAGAAGCGCAGTATAGATATCAAGAGTGGGTCGGAGCCCATCAGACAGCATGATCTCAAAAAGTAAGCTTGCTTGCTTGGGCTGCCTGCACTTGCCAAGCATTACTAACAACTTCGTGTACGTTTGGCCTCTCGGCTCGTACCAATGTTGTTTACGAAGAAGGGAAAAAATCTATAAATGACAAATAAATTTTTCTCTCAGAATTATGAAGGAGTCTTGCGATACATCTACTTTAAAACTATTAGATCATAGCTACAAAAACCCTAAAAAATCAGATGTCCAGTCTATTCTAGGTCTTATAATCCACTTGGAGGTTTGCATTAAATCATAAGAATTGCAATATCATATTTGGAAATAAAGATTAAATATATATAACTCTAATGTGGAAAAGCTGTGAAAAAACAAAAGAAAGCAAGAGATTTTGATAACTCAAAAAATTGACTTTTATCCATTCATGCACGAGCCCAACCAAGATTTTACAGGACATATGGCATAACACTTTCGGAGTACATAAACCATCTTACTTCAAGCCGTTTGAGGAAAAATTTTGCACTAAAACTCCACATGCATACTGGATAATTGCCAAAAATGTGGCTGAAGTTTGAGAAATGTCGCTAATTTGTTAAACAACAACAGCCTCACGGAAACTACGAATTAGTTGTGGCCAAATCCTATTCCGTCCCTCTCATATACCTTTCCCCCTTTAACTCTTGCAAATTCCAAGATTAGAATTTGAACAGGACTTTACTCATGTCAGTTTACTCCAGTTTAACTTGTCAGAGAATCCTTGTTTAATCTACGATCACAACACGGTTTCATTACAGCGTTTGCAAGTTCAAATTCTCGCTTACGAAGTTGAAAAAAGTCAACGATAACGAGAAATTATGAATTTGAGAGAGAGTAATACCTGAAACGTTTCCAATAAAGAGAATGTAACACACAGTAGCTGAGTAAAACCCCAAGATAAAGTTCAAGAGACAGAATAAAGAGGTACCAAAGCAAGAGAACCACGAACCTTGAGAGCGGATTCCCAGCGACGCTGTCGTATTGCATCGTCCAGGGCTTCCAAAACGGCTTTGGGCCACAAGCGATTGTACTTGGTCGAGTTTGCTTTTCTCTCTATGGCTCTGATGGCGGCCTCTGTTCTCAGAATGTGGGACAGGCTCTTCTTATTGGGCTTCTGAAGGCCTTGGGGTGATGGGTTTTGGGAGCTCTTCTTTGCTGCCTTGGCTAGAAATGGTGGTGCTGGTAGCTTTGATGGGATCGTTGTTGTTGTTATCTTCTCAGTGAGGAATTTGGTCAAACGGGTGGTGGGTGTTAAGGACGGTGATGACCAGCGCCGGTTGGCCGGGTCAAGGAGGTGGAGCTCCATTACGCGGGACTGTTGGAAGGAGAAGGAAGAAGGAGCAGTTGAGAAGAACCGTTAGAACTAAGCTATGGATAAAGGAGTACGGTGGATAAATCCCAGGCGCAACTGACTTAAGATCATACTGTCTTACAATCTCATCACCAACCATAAGATAATGAAATCTTTTGGCTCCCACCCGGAGCAAGGAATCTTCCTCGTATAATTAATGGTCACTAAATATCTCTAGCGACTTTTATTTAGCGATGTTAAAATAATATTGTTAAGAGTTATCGCTGAAAGTATTAGCAGAAAAGACACTAAAAATATTTAGCAACAATTGATTATCACTGTATACGGAGTTGGAAGAAGATTCCAACAACTGGGTAGCGGCCTAAAATAATAATCAAGTGAATAGTTGAGTTGAGAGAGATATTTGAGATATCTTGATTATATTTTCAAATTCTTGATCATTTTATAATCCTTAATATAATTCACACAAAAGTAAAAAAAAATCAACACAATGCATTTAAGCTTACCATCATTTTACGCTAATCAATTTGAGTACGATAAAACCTTAAACAATTAAAACTTCTTAAGGAGATTAATTTTGCTTGGTTTAATGATGGTGTATAAAATACAACAACACATAAATTCACGATAGATACATGACTATTAACGCCTTATATCGATTTTTTACCGATTCGAATCTGATGATAAAAAATTCTTTTTTTTTTCACCTAGAATTTAGTTAGACCCCATGGTCGAAGGGTCAAATATGACGCATAATCAAATTTAAATTTTGTTGCGGTGTCTGTTATTGATAAAAAAGTTTTAAAAGTAAATTTTCACAATTGCAAATATTTTCCAAACTGGATCGGGGCAAGAAAGGTTTAGTGGGTTCATACATATCTCTGGTTGGACAGGCTTTCATTTTTAAGGCCCGCTACAAACTTCACAAAAATACAGAGTCTTTTAGGTTTCAAAACACAGTCGTCTGCCCTAACAAATACGCTCACACACATAGCGCTAACAGCCGTTTCTCCTTTCCTCCAAATGTTGTCAGATACTCTGCCGTCAACCTCACCGGCGCCGCCGCAGCCGGCGTCTCGCGTAACACAAGCCACCATAGAGAGCGCAGTGACGGCCCTCCTCCACCAAAAAGAAGCCCAGTCCAAAACCCAGAAACCCCAGCTCCTCCCGCTAGACGAGTTCCTCTACTTAACTTTGACCCTCCACAAGATTCCGCCGGAGCAAATCAGCCGCCGCACAAACCCCTACAAAATCCCCCTCCCCCACCCCCTCCACCAGCCCTCCTCCGCTGAGTCCTGCCTCATCGTCGACGACCGCCCCAACTCTGGCCTCACCTCGGCCGGCGCCAAAGAAAAGATCAAAACAGAAAACATCCCAGTCACCAAGGTGTTGAAGCTCTCAAAGCTCAAAACTGACTACAAACCTTTTGAGGCAAAGCGAAAGCTATGCAACTCTTATGATTTGTTCTTTGTGGACAAAAGGGCGGTGCCCCTTTTGCCGAAACTGTTGGGGAAGGAGTTTTTTAAGAAGAAGAAGTTGCCGCTGCTGGTGGATTTGACGCATAAGAACTGGAGGGAGCAGATTGAGCGGGCCGGGTCAGCGTGTTTGTTGTATTTGAGGGGGACTTGTAGCGTGGTGAAGGTGGGGAGACTGAGTATGGAGGTGGGGGAGGTGGTAGAGAATGTGTTGATGGGGATTGATGGGGTGGTAGGGTTGGTGCCCGGGGGGTGGGGGGGTGTGAGGTCTGTGCATTTGAAGCTGAGGGACTCGGTGGCGTTGCCTGTGTACCAGGCGGTGCCAGAGATGAGGCTGAAGATTAGGGGGATTGAGAGGAGTGTGGAGGAGAATGGTGGTGGTGCGGTGGTGAAGGTGAAGGGGGAGGGGAAGGTGGGCAAGAGGAAGAGGGAGAGGGGGAAGAAGGGGAGGATTCATGAGGTGGAGTATATGGATGCTAGTGTGGGTGATGAGGAGATGCGCGGTAATGTGGATGGTGAGGTGGAGAATGTGGAAAATGAAAGCGATCATGATTTCGGTGGTGTTGAGTTAGTGGGAAAGAAGAGGAAGGGTGTGAAGGGACGGGTTTTGGGGGAGTTGGATGGAGAGAAAGTTGCAAAGGTGGAGACGGGAAGTGATGATGAGGATGAGGATGTCACGAAGAAAAAGAAGAGGAGGGAAAGGGATTCGGAAAAGGGTGAGAAGCGTGCGAAGAAAATGAGCAAGAAGGGAGAAGAGAAGAGAGGAGGATTGACTTTGGAGGATACAGAAGAGTCTGGAGGGAAGAAGAGAAAGAAGAAGGGTGATCGTGGAATAATGTTGAAGGATGCGGCAGTGGATGCGAAGGTTAAGAGAAGTAAGAAGAAGCGGTCTGTGGATTGATTTACCTCGAAGGTGCTCTTTCACTACAATTTTGATTATAGTTAGGTCAAAGGATAAACTTTGTTGCTGTTTGGCCTCTACACAATCAAGTAACGTGTTGTTGTTTCGAGTTATTTGAGCAGATTTTATGAAATCATTTTCAGTTTATGGTACTACTACTTGAATTTGGATGTTTTTATCTGTCATGAATTGTGGTTATTAGCTTTTGAGATATTGATTAGATGCATTTGATGAAGTAAGCTTCTAGTCTACTTTTGTTTAATTATGTTAACTCTCAAGAAATCAGCGTATTTAGCAGCTCTGTTTACTTATTACTGTTAAAGTTTGTAACGAGAAGATATAAGTTGTCCATTTGAAGTCTGGCAGCTGTTAAAAGTCTTTTGCGTATATTGACCAGAAGTCCATGGAGAGTGGAGAAATTGTTGACAGTGTAGTTGCCGTGATTGACGGGGTTGGCAAGATGGGTTTGGAATGTTGATGCCCTCGTTTAGGCGTGTCATTTGAGTGGATTCGGATCGAATCAATCCAATCTGTGGCCTACCCCATTTTGATCCTATAGTAAAGGGATCAAGATCGGATCACCCACTGAGGATTCCAATCCCTTTCTATTACTGGATCACCGCCTCTAGTGCCCCTTACGACTGCCACGAGCTGTTGCTAACAAGAGATGGGGTTCAGGGCCTAAGGCGCTTTTCAGGAAGATTCAAAAGAAATTGAAAATGTTCAATCCAATTGGGCTAGATTTAGATAGTGGGTTATGACCCATTCCATTTACAGCCCAACCTCCGTCAGATACTTAATAAGGCTGACGATGCAGATTTGAGGTCCTTGTATTTGAAGTTAATAGACTCGTTGGCCATATATCAGACATTCCCTGATTTGATGTTGAAAATGAACGTTATAACTGTAAACGGGACAAGGAAAGCGGTGGCCACGAGATGGAAATGAAACAGGAAAGGGAGGAAAATGAGAAACTGGGGATGTAAAGTGGTTGAAGGATCCTTGAGGTTTATTTTATGGATCCTAGTGTGTATTTAGATGAGTGGCAGCGACATCAATGAGAATGAAAGGAAATGGTAAGATTAAGCATGATGACCTTTCATATTAATTTTTCGATAGGTGTATGCATGATGATCGGGGTAGTGCTATTAGTGGGAAAAGAAAGAGACTGCAAAGAGATGGCTTCTTAGGGATAAAATGGGTTTAGCAAGGGTGTACAGGATGACCTGGGTAATGCTGGCTTTTCCTTGGAGAAGAAAAAATTGTTCTCAGTGAGAAGAATGATGAGAAACAGGCTAACGACGAGGAGCAGGAAAGAGTTAGGTTGCCATCAGATGGTACCGGAGCATCTAGTGGAAAAAGGCAAAGGAGAAGATTAGCAAGCAAGAACCTTGAAGAATTCCAAAAGGATGTGAAGGTTAAAACAACGTAAGCAGTGCTTCGTGCGGTCCTTGCTGTACAATTCTGGTCAAGGTCCAATGTGACTTTGGTGCATATGGAGTTCACTGCTCTCTGGTGCTTATACAATCAAGTACTGTAGTTTAATGTAGAGTTCTTGAGTAAAGTTTGGGTCTTCACTTTTCTGTTCTCCGTCATATCTAGAATTCATTAGCATTCAATTGTCTATTAGCTTGTCAGATTTCAATAGAATTGGTTCTTTCTTCTACCTGCTCTATTTCGGCCTCCACCATCCATAGCCCTCAAGTTGAAACACACAACTAATCAGAATTTCACCGGTTACCATGCCCTACCGCAACCAACCTTCAGCTAACACTCACTGCCCTTAAACCTCCGCCATCCTGAGATTGTGGTCTGCAAATCTAGCCCATCAATAAGGTGCCTCCCAGCCGTTACCAACCACCTTTAATTGCATTGTGTTGAACTCAACGAAAAACTAGTCCTTGGCTCTGCGACCATGATGGAAGGATTTTATGAGTGATTGATGTTGAAAAAGTTTAATGAAAGTATGCTTTTGAGAATTGGGTAGAAAGCTTTTTTTAGTTTTTTTTTTGTGGGGGGTACCTTGTGATTCTTGTTGCGTGTTTGATGGTGGTTGTTTCCCATCATATAGCATCGCCAGTGTTAGAATTTGCTCCAAAAGTACGTTAGGAGCATTTCTTTTTTTGGATGGTAAGGGATATCTTCGGCCAGCTTTAGTGTAAGTCTAAGTTCCATTTTGGTGCAATCGTAAAGGCATATCGGCCTAGTGCATCTAGTCGGAGGTATATTTTTTTCTCAGATGTTGGCCCCAAGGTTTGAACTTATAAGTCAAGGAAATGTACAAATCTCCTTGACCACCGGACCAGCCCCTTAGAGTTTCATTAGGAGCATCTGTCATAAAAATACATGTGTGTGACATATGATTCATATGTGCGCATTTGCCATCTATTTTTAAACGGTTAACGCAAGGAGTGGGTTTAGGTGTTTGGGTTGGATGACTAGAGGGGTGCACCCATAGCATAAAATAGGTTACGGATTGAGTCGGACGAGTCATTTTGTCCCAGCGATCTTGCTGTATTTTACCCAAAAAAATAAAGTTGATGTACTGCATACTTGTCATTTTTCGCACATTACAATCTTTTTGTTCTCGAAGGCTATTCTAAAACCAAAGTGCAAAAATAAACATAAAATTGACAAGTATCTATATACCAATCTCGGAGCATCTGCAAGTAGGAATGGCAATGGGGCGGGTCGGATGCGGATCTTGTTAAATCCGAATCCGTCCCGCTAGTTCAGAAACTCCACTCCGCCCCGCCCCGCCCCTGGGTCAAAAGAATGGAATACCATCCTCGATCCTAAGGTAATTTAGGAAATCCGACCCCGCCCCGCTCTTTCCTTACTCGCGGCCACAACCACAGTCTGAGCCATCGATGAATTTCAGAGATATCACAAACCATGAAAAGCAACTCTAACATCGTCTAATCCTCGTCACAAAGGTTAATGCTGATCAGCCAAAGACATATAAATACATTGGACAACAAGCATAAGATAACTTGGTGCAGTAAATATACAGATCCAAATTATGAAAACTATGTCTCATCCACCAATTAGAGAAAGGGGAAAATCATGACAGCTATTTTTTCTATAACACAGATGCAACATAGCAGGAGCTACTCTGCTGTTGCGCCATTCGGCGTAGCCACAACAGGATTAGACGACTAGCGGAGAAAAAATAGTTGTTGCAGCTGTTGCGCCGTTCAGCGTAGCCACAGCAGGAGCTTTGGCGTCGGACTGGAGATGGGTGACGACTGGCTGAGATAAGCGTTGTACCTTGCGGGCAGAGAGAAGGCGACGTGAGGTGGTTGGTCCGTGGAGGCCGTGACCGTTCGGCGTATGAACGTTGAGAGAACAGAGATAATTGAGAAAAGAAACCAGAGAGAAGATGGGGCGGCAGAGAAGAGAGGCAGAGGAAGAGAGGATTTTGTTCATTATTTATACTATGAGATGGACGGCTGAGATTGCCTAGATCTAGGGTTAGATAAAAACTAAATATAAAACATATACAGGGCCGCGGGGCAGGGCGGAGCGCGGGACGGTTAGACTAAATATTAAATCCAACACGTACCTGCTGCGGGTTAAAATTTAAAATATCATACCCGCCCCATAATCCGCTCAAAGTCAAGAAAATCCGCTCTTATAGGATCGGGACGGGGCGGATATCCACCGGTTGCGAATCAAATTGCCATCCCTACCTGCAAATGCAGGTGCAACACAATTGATATTATAACCCAAACTATAATGGCTAAATTTACCAAGGCTCCCTTGAAGCGGCAATTACTCGTCGCCAAGCAAATTTACTTACTTTTTTAGTAGATACTTCTGCGATAATTTCAAACATGTCATCACCTCCAATTGACAAAACAATTGAAACAGAGAGACCGACCACCTTCACTTGAAACTAGAGTACACTTGTAATGTGCATCACCTCGTAATGACACTAGTGATTTGTGCTTTTAAATATTGTGCATTGTGTTATGGGTCCAACTCAAAATACATATTTCAAACCCGTACCACCTCCACTTTTATCTTTTCCAAACAAATAAACAACTAGATAGATAAATGAGCTCCTTTACTTCAAATTTCGTCATTCACAACGGAACATGGAGTATGTAGACATTTACACAGTTGTACCCTGAAGAGACATTCGAAGGCACTCTTGATTCGAGCTATAACCTTAGCACAACCAAGAGTTAAATCCATTATAAGTTTCTTTTCAGAAATCTCAATTAGTTTGGATGTCAGACATAACCTTAGCAATAACTCTTGTACCTAATGATCTAGTCTTTTCTATTTCTAATGCAATTCTCAAGATAAAAATAAAAAATAAAAAATAAAAAAGGGTTCATAAAAAGTGAACTTGATGAATCTGTTAATGTCGTTCAATTAAGATATATTTCAAATTCAAATGCACTTCTTGATTTATCAAAACAAACTATTCCACGACAAATAGCTTTTAGTGACACTTATTAATATAATAATTTTAATCTTTAGTAATAAAGGTAGGGAAGAATTCAAGGGTGGTTGAACTGTTGAATCTGAGATTTTTCTTGTTTCCTTGTGTGATGTAGACAAGAAAGATACAATAAAAGAATGCCATTTTTGTTGGAAAATGCAAGTCTTACTAAGCCTATATAACCTCTGTAGAAGATGATTTAACAAAAACAGCTTTAACATAATTCATCAGATCTGCTCAGGTACATAAAACGACCAGTTTCTCGTGTGTATAGACTCGTCTTCTCATCTTTCTACATGAACAACTCAGACAACACTAAAAGCTGACTGCAACGTCGACGAGAACCGAGATGCAATGGTCTGGGAGGCAAATGCTTGAATCTGCTTCTTAGCATCTGGGAAAGCAACATTGATTTAGTTTGGAGCACTTGTACAAGTGAAAGAATGAATACAAAGAAGTACTGGCAGATATAATCATTCTACGACAAACTCAAGGGGAAACGTAATTGTTTCTATTGCACATTTTGAGTCTTAACACATCTATGAAAGCAAGTTCATCACCAAGTTGACCTTAACCCCGATAGTCAGGGGATGACATGTCATAAGACCAAGGGTCCGGAGGTCTCAATGTTATTCACCCAAAAAGTTATCAACACTACCAATATCACCCTCAAAAGTAATACTTGATAAAAGTTGATAATTGCAGAAGGCACACACTAGAAGTCCAAAATTGTGAGGTCAAAATAGTAGATAGTGAACACACCTTTGCGGCATTTAGTAAAGCCGATGATATTGGCGATGCTAAGGGTCACACAAACCCCCACAACAAGAAGATAATCAGCTTGAAACCTTATGAGAGAGAATACTCCGAACATGATCCATATAACCGCCTACATATAAGAGAAATAGACTTGGATTTCTAAGTAAAGCCAAGCAAAAGACAGTAGTTCAAACTAATACTTCTGAAGAGTTTCTTTAGCTTAGCCTAAGTATGAACCCGAAGCTAGCATTTTGCAAAATACTTTTCACGCAAACAGAAAAATATTTTTAAGCTCCATTCTATCAAGAATTGGAAGTCACTTCAAGAATCTAATCACAAATAGAGTACTAGTCTCTTTTATTTTTCCTCAAAAAACGTCCTATATGCCACTAGCACAAATGCTAGGAGCTCCTTTAATCGTTCCATGTATTTACTATATGAACCTTAAAGGAGGCACATTAAGAATATTCATCAACAGTAAGATGCGATTATGCAAAGACACTTGCTTACGGTAAGGTAAAGAGTCCACCAGAAAAGCCATGAATCCTTCTTGTTCATTCGAGCCAATGACTAAAGCAAGAGCAAGAGTGAACATGTGTTAGACCTAGCCACATGTGACAAACTCAAATACATACTCTGTTGGGTTAGTAACCCACCTCTTGGTCAAGGCATTCAAACTTCCATATGCTCTCACCATCATCATTTATTTCATTCCACCACCTTAAACCAACTAAGATACGCCCACTAACATTCTTAACAACCCAAAAATCAAGCGCAGCGAGAAGAACAGTTACAACAAATATTATGACAAAACTATCAAAAAATATGGCGGAAAGTATGTAGAACGCCAAAGCTGCAGCCTGCCAAATAGTACAAAAACAATGTTACAAAGAGAACCGGAATAGCAGGGAAAAAACCTTAAGAATAAACAACCAAATCTACAAGACCTTGAAGAGAACGTGAAAGAAACATATCTTCGGGTGTGCATAGTTCTCCCCTGCAGACTGAGCACAGAAGTAAAAAATAACATGAGCCTAGTTATTGTGCAAAGAGAGAGAGAGAGAGAGAGAGCAAAACTGGTATTAAGCTTTCGTGAAGACTTCACAAGGAGGAGAATTCCTTGTTTGGAAAATCAAACCTTCTTGACATTATTTTTTCTCTCTTTTTCTTTTACTGTCATTTTGTGCACGTGTGTGAGGCTAGCAAACAGGGACAAATAAGCCATTGGGTAGATATGAGAGTTGCATTTCAGGAATCCTTTTATGATCTAGGAACTTTTAATTCATTCTATCACGATGCCAATTGTTGTGATGATTTCTTATATGGATTTGGATTCCTATGGAATACACCCATACACACAGACTCGCATAAAATATTTACAAAAAGAAGATAAAAGGGTTGCACCGTATTACATGTAAAGTAAACACCAACCTAACGGTATTAAGTAAGAAGAAAGAATACTTAAAAGATGCACAAATTAAACCAAATTGAAGGAAAAGCACTTCAAAGTGATTCTGCTTACGCCTCAAAGTAAACAAAGAACATTTCACTGCTCTTTCCATAGGCACCAAATACAGCAACGGGCTACTTTGCTACTAATGCCCATTTTCAACGTTTCAGTTTGTCAACAAGCCAAGCAAAACCCCAAAGATATGATGCACCAAACTAATTATTTCTCAGCTTTATAGTACATGCGAAGAAAAAGGTACAAACTTAAGACTAAAAACAACAACTAAAACACGAAGTTCAAGATTCCTAGGAACCAAAAATATGCGGGTACCCAAATGTTAAATCTCACTGAAAATTTTAATTTAAATCTTAAGACACTTTAATATTACAAAGCTAGTTATGGCAACAATCAGTAATGGAGCTTTTGAGGTGCTGGGCTCTGTACAGGAAAAAAAGAAGGGGACGAAGATTAGGTGTTTGGTTCCCCACTCCCCTTTGCCTGTTTTGGTGTCTTTGGAAGAAGAGAAATAGGAGGGGTCTTGAGGGGATGGAGTTGCCCTTGGTTGAACATAAGTCACACTCCCTCCGTCCCAAAGTTAATGTCATAGTACTATTTTGGGATGTCCCAAAGTTATTGCTCACTTTCTGATTAAAGAACTATTTTATGTTGCATTTCCAATTTTCCATATATGACTATATATCTAATGCTCTCTACATACTCACTTGACTCTTCTCTATCCCATCTCAACTCATCTGTTCCCCATGTCTCGCACATTACTCCCACAGCTCCCACCTACCCACCTTCTGACCCTTTTTTCTCATTCTTTTTCTTTCCATCAGAGCCTCTGGCCTCCCTCGGACGACCACAACTGCAATTATCTCCCTTCAACCACCATGACAGCAATCGTCCCCATTTAACCATCGCCACATCCGCCTTCCTTCGACCACTGCCATCACCACCATAACAGATTTGATCTATTTTCATGAGGTTTTTGAGTTTAAGGTTTGATTCCATCAAAACTATAATTTTATTTCGAGTTCTGATTCCATTAAAAACCTTTTTTTATTTATTTAAACTTGATTCATCAATAACTTAATTTGTTTCCAGATTTGAAAATATAGATCCCATTAGAAGTAAAGGGAGAGATGAGTTTCTTAAGGAACTTCGAACGGTGCTTGATTGGGTGTTGACCGAGGTGATGGCTATGAGTGGTGGTTTGAGGTGGCCTAGGCGAACGACTAGGCAGTCTTAGCGGATGGCTTCCAGGCAGCCTAGGCAAAGATGTGGAATGGCTGAGCTCCATCAGACAAGTGCTTTCAGCCGCACGTCTCAATCTCAAGCCAGAAAGTATGCCTCAATGAGACGAGAACCTAAAGATCTTCGGTTCTGAACATGCCTGAGTCAAATAAAAACTTTAAGATCTCCAGTTTTGTGTTGTCAACACCGAAACATGTTAAAAGAAGTGGATTGCTTTAGGATACGATGCTATATAGGCGCAATTCAATAACATGTTACATGTGTATCTGAATTGCTATTGCATCTCATCATCGATACAGGCCTCGATACGCGATACATATCGTATGACGCACGATACAAAACCAAAATTCACCAGTCACATACTAATTTTTTGAATTTCTTGGGGTTTTCATTTCTCACATTTGTACCATGTCCATCTGCACTTACTACAACTACAAACAACTTTTTTTTTTAAATCAGGCAATGGACTAGAGGTACTAGACCGATTAAACCCTGCAGCAGAAGCACTATAAGCATATCCCCGACCAAGTGATGCCAATGGTTCTTGCCATAAGTGCACAACCACAGGCCTACGACATTAATTTGATGAAGCACGCATATTGACATATATGCGTACAGACATCCTATTAACTAATAACTGTAGAATACTAAGACTATAAGCACTTACGCACAGTAGGCATGGGTTCGATTAAGTTATCTACTTAGGATGTGAACCACACAGAAATGATTTCAAACACTTCTGTGAAGATGTATGAATAGTTAGAATTGTTACCCCCTCAGTAACGAGACCTACCTGATGTATCTTATTAAATCCATTACCTCGGTTGTTACGAAGAAGAGAAGAGAAATTTAGACAATGGGGCATTGTCCAAGATATTAGTTCTTTACCAGATCCTACCACGGATGGATTTCTGGCTATGCCAATCAAATCTGGAAATGCACCAATCTCCTACTCCGAAAAAGAGAGTTCACATCTACGCGCGATGGATGGGGGCACTTCTTAATATGTCCTCAAAAGAAGATTTCAATCTCAGTTTTCTTCACTCGCAACTTTACTTTGGTTCTCTCCCTTGTTCTTCTTCTTTAGGGGGTCTCCTTTTTTATGCATGTGTCCTCGGACCGGTTATGCGCATTCTTGAGGAATTGTTACATTAACACTCTGGAGACGATCTGCACATAAAATCGCACTCTCGCTCTCGCTCTAGGTACCTAGATCCAAACTTCATTGATTTAACACATCTTATTTGATTGTCACATCCATCGATATGAGATTTCTGACCATGCAACCGGCATACCTTACGCACAAAACAATTAGTGACAAGCATATTGCAATTCGAGATACAGATCTACATGGTCAATGACATTTACAAACGATCAAAGTTGTTAAAAATGTGCATAATAACAACGGAAAAACGATTTGCGAACAATATGACACTTCGTTTGCCCCAATTTATTCGAGAAAAAAATCAGGTGAGCTGATGAAGCAAACATGCAGCTGAAGGAATCGCAAAAAGCTGCACTGTGGATACCTAATAATCTATGGAGGTCAGATAACTTACAGGGTTCAGATCCATGGAAAGAAGTGATGTTTTCGAACAGAAAACAGATTTGTAGAGCTTCGTCTCCGCTCCTTTCTAGGTCTTTTGTTCAATTTGATTGATGATTTATGTGTTCTTTAGTAGCTTTGGGTTCATATGTTGCGAAAATTCCACCACAACCCCTCCTGTTTGACCAATTCACTACAAAGGCCTCAAAAGCATACTTTTAATTGTCGTATCAGAGTAGATACCATTTTTTCTGTGAAATTGTATAAATATCGGTATGTTAGTACCATCTTAGGTTGTTTTTTTTCATTTTATAAATATATAATATACTTATTCATCAGCGGAACCAAAAATTCTTGAAAAAATATTTTTAAAAAATATTTTAAATTTTGAAAAAAAATATTTCTCTAAAGCTTCTTTGGTAACGAAATGAACATTAATACAAAGAAAACAAATGTTCTGTTTGTTTCTTTCCTCAAATCTCATCTTCTGCATGAAACAGTTCTCAATTGAATTACCTTATCTAGCATCATTTTCTTAGTTACTATTGGCTCGCCAATTCCCTTTTTCAACTATCTCATTAGCAATTTCTTATAAAAAAAAGAAGCTCTTGTTCAAAAATATGTAGTGTGCGCGTTTGTGTGAAGTAATACATGACATGGATAAAAGAATCTGATAAAAACTTCTAGTTGGAGTATAGAGTAAATCAAAGCTAACAAGAAAAATGAAAGGAAACTGAAAATTATGATAAAGTGAGTTAAGACTCAGTAGAAAAGATTCTACGATGGTGATAAAATTTGTGATGAAAGGTGTCAAACTGGAACTTGGAAGAGGCTATATAGACTTTTGATCGACATTAGGAACCTAGGCTTTTTTCCTCTTTAGTCTTTATTTGCTCAAGTTACTAAATGGCAAAAAAGAAATTATAACTTTAATTTTTTAGGTACCAACACAAAACATTTTCTTGCCCAGTATATAGGTCTATAACGGTATCACTTGTAGTGGCAGGTACAATTGCTATGGAGGAATATTTTGACTTACAAGATGTAAAAGATTGTCGTACCGATAGAAGGCCAAAGCGACACGTGCCGACATTATTTTCCATACCGGTACGATATTAATAATTATACTTAAAAGTGGTGGGGGTGTTGTTTTCCTCTACTAAAAACTAACCCCCTCAATTTTCATTATGTTTCTTTGTTTTGTTTACATGACCAGTGAAGTTGATGCATTAGAATTTAAGAAAATAAGTACTGCATAACAATGGAACGCAACTATTTAAAGTTATAATCGCTTAATCCCACTACGAAAACCTGATTAAGCCATAATAAAGTGTCTTTTTTTTTCCTGGTAAATGAGAGAATGACGTTGCTAATGTAAAGATTACAAGATTTTTACTGGGCAGCCATTTTTTGCTTTACATTTGTAACATGAAACTAAAAACAAAACCATGACATTTCATGAACAAGTCAATAACCTACTATTACAATTTAATTTGAAACCCCACAAGCCATCGTGTGAAGCAATTAACCTACGGAATATTAACCCAAACAATGAGTCCTCCTAACCACAAGATTCACACCTTTCCACTGCCACTTCTACACACCAATGATGCCATGTCGCTTGAAGTTGGGAATGGCTACCATTTATAACAAGGGGCTAACACCAATGCCTTAAGCACCTACCCACCCCACCCTCGAAACTTAGTACTTTCGACCGAATAACCTTATATACCCTAACCCCCCCCCCCCCCCCCCTCTCCCCAAACAAACCCAAAACCTCATGAGGTCCTATTGCCCCCAACCCTCTCTCCCCAAAGACCCACGGCCGACCCATTAAATAACCCTAGCTAAAGAAGTCAGGGAAACAAAAGAACCTAAAGACTCAATAGCAAGCCCCCAGCAACAGGAAAAACCCGTACACCCCATTAAACCTAAAACACCATTTTGTAAAGACAACGCCAAGTGCCAGGTGGCAATGAGAATCTTTAGAAATGAAACTTTTTAAGAAGCCAAGAGGAAATAGAATGTCATGCTACGAAATTAACTAGCTATCAGTAAGGAGTCAGGCCACCTTCGGTGAGGATTCTGACTAACGTCCCCGAAGTTCCGGCCACCGTCGACAATGAAAATCCTAGACCTGAAACTAAAGCTTCTTCTAACTATTGGGAGCATTGAATCAAACATCCACGATAGCCAAACTGAGAGGATCTATTCTCATAGATCAAAGTAATCTACTAGATCTGACTGGATTGGTGAGATAAGCAAGACCGGAGCAAGAACCACAAGTCGCGCCTCGCAGATCTTCTAGATATAAGGAAAGGCTTTCGGAATCGAGTCACCATATTTGACCCACATTTTTGCCGCCAGTAAGCTTGAAGGATGGGTCAAAAGCACCATTAAACACCACATACCAAGTTCACTATTACGATCGTGGAAACACATGAGATCACCCACCACCCCAGCGTGCTAACGCATGGTAGGGCGTTGAAGAGAAGCGTTAGAGAGAGAATTTTTTCTAGTAGCCGATATAAGAATAACAAAGATATATGGAATTTAGCAAGGCAGCAATTGGAGCCGAGGTTCTTTGGTCCCACTGGTATGTTCATATGATGATCTTTTTCATCGTGGAGCAACCTGCATGGCATGGATGCTCTTTGACACTTTTTCCTGATAGTGTGTGCAATTCATACCCTTTTCATATGGTAGCTAAAGACGGTGAGTTTTGGTAGCGATATGGTTGCTTAATTGGAAACACTCCGCTACAGCATATAGGTTTGAAACATATACAACATATGTTGTTTACATTCTCATTGGCCTTGATAATGTGTCCCGATTAGATTTCACAATAGCTCATTCATATACACTTTTGTCGTATATAGCATCATTTTTGTTGAAGTGGACATTTTTTATTTATAATACTCCGAGGTAAGTGCAATTGATGATTAATAGTCATGATTATGCTATTTTGGTCTTTCGTTAATAGTCATGATTATGCTATTTTGGTCTTTCGTCCAGATTATAGAGCTTGAAGTAGGGTTGTAAAACAATTGCGCTGCTATGGCTAAACACACATTTGCTCACTTAAAAGCTCCATTCAAGATCGAGTAAGACAAATTGATCAAGTTGTAACACATTTTAAAGCTTGTTAACTAATTGAGCTCACTCAGCTCGTTTGTGATCGGATCGAGAGTTAAACAAGCCAAGCTTGATCATAATTCAAAGTTCAACAAGTAAGATGAACCAAATTTGGAGAATCCTAAGTTTGTTTATACTCGACTCAACTCATTATCAGCCATAACTCGAAGATCCCAACTCATAGTCTAGAGGTGTCAACATAAGCGAGCTGCGATCCAGCCCGGACTCACCCCCAAAAGGCATAGCCCAGCCTGCTCAGCCAAGTGTACAATGCAGGTCTGGGCACCCTGGGCTAAGGGCCAGGACCAGGGCGTCAGACTTGCATTAGACCTTCGCTTTCCTTTGTTTTGCAAGTCAGACCCAGTCTAACCCAGCTTAAACACCCATTCTAATTTTAATTTTTAAATTTTTTATCTGACCCCTTCATCTCAATATCACCTTAACCACGATCCAACCGTCATGTAACAGGTTAGTTCGAACTACTCCTTTATACATCTTTACAAACTAACCATTCTCCAAAAGTATCGATGATTTTAATTGAACAGTTTGGTCATTTGCAAGACTTGAAAAAAATATTTGAAACGAGTTATCCCCGACACTCTTTTTAGACCTGCCTCAAAATTTCGTACTCTCCTATTCTACAAGCTCCCTTCAACAATATATAAATTTACAAGCATAAAATATTTTGAACAACTAGTCGACAAATAACATAGGCTAACACAAATGGGTGCAATTGGCCCGGACCAAGCCCAACATTTAGGACCAAGGACTAGATATCTGTTTTCCAAAATTAAACGTGGCCGAACCCGGCCCGACGATGACTTTGAGCATGCCTGACCGGCCCGTGATAGTGAAAATTGGACGGAGGTCCAGACTGGGCCGGCCGATTTGATACCCCTCTAGATCGGATCGGACCCAAAGAAGGATTATCTTGCTCTAGCCTGTGATCCGTGCTCACCACAACGTGGGCAATGGCTACGGGGTAATGTGATAAGCCGAGTTCGAGACGCTGAGCTTGAAGGCCGCAGCCCGGACCCAATGAAAGGAATTTTAATGGTCAGTTCATGAGCGAGGGCAAATGGATATGGGCCTATTAAGGGTTGGGCTTGTTTATGTCTAAGCCTAAGGCTGTTTAGCCAGTTGCAATTTGCAAAACATTACCTTAGAGCTCAATTTCAAAAGTCATTTTCTATGCCATAATTTTATATACCAAGAACTAATGCTGGTGTGACTATTTAGGGACCTGAAATGACTAAAGTACCACCAATGACCTAAATAAATGTACAACATACCATCAAAAAATTTGTCAAGTTTATTCAAAGCCATGTCGTAATTTGTTTTCTGACATATAATGTACTACTTCGGCTAAACTCTTGTCACCGTTACCACTCTGTGTTACTATATTTTTTATTGTATTCAAATTTGTTATTCACCAATTACATATCTCTTGAATTAAAGAGAAAAAGATCATATAAACTACAAGGGGTTGACCCGACAATCAATGAATTTTGTTCTCTTTTTAATTTTCTCGATTCAAACCTTGAGGCCAACACTTGAAGAAAAATATTTCTCTTAACACACCATGCAGATGTTGTGGGTGCGCTCTTAAAATCGCCAGAAAAAGGGTCTTAATCTCGTTGAGTGTCAAAGTTAGAGGGTGTTTGGGGTTGATTTTGTGATGATACCTGATTTAATCTAGATTAAATCAAGTGTTTGGCAAACGAGATTATGAGATTTAATCTGGCCTAAAACTGATTAAATCCATAATCCATTATGAAATAATCACTTTTTTCATAATCAGGTTTGACCTTTTAATTTACCATCATATCCCCATGTTTTTCATAAAAAAACATTTCATACCCTTTTGACTAATTATTGGGTGTGACTTTTAAGATAGACTTTATTTATAATTTGGGAAAGTAATCGTACTATAAGCACTAATGCGAAATTGTTGGTATTTTTAATTCAGAATAAGGAGTAACAACTTTTGTAAATGGTTGAAAATAGATTCTTCAATAATTTTTTTCATATATTGTAATTATTTTCAATTGAAAGGTTAACATTACTTCACTAAATGGATATTAGAAACTTTATTTATGTACTGTCCTTTATGGTCATTTTGCTATATTAAAACTGATTTAATCACTTTCTACCCAAACACTTTTTTTTTAACTTTAAGCTAGTTCACTGCTACTTTTGTCAAACAGCAAACTGATTCTGCTCTTAAATCTGATTTTCTGATTTAGATTTAAGCTGTGTCAAAGTTAGTCCAACACTCCAACGATATCTTTTACCGGCTAAAAAAAAAAATATATGTAATGTATGTGCGGGTTATCAAATGTATTCCCCATTAGTCACGAGCACATCCTAATTTCTGATTTTTCATGTTTTATCATATACTGATAACTAGTATTTTAGGTTTGCTTGATGCTTATGTATATTTACTTAAGAAATTAGGATGTCAGTGAGCTTTGATGCTAAGGCAGGCTGTGGAAGTGTGGATATAACCGAAGCATTGAAGGAGAGAGGTGGGGTCATTGTCTTATCCCAATTGTAAGATTGTAAGAATGAGAGAGAACCAAAGAAAAGAAGAAGAAGAGATGGGCAACATCACAACCCTTCAAATTTTCAGCCCCAACAAGATTCACTGGAGCTCCAAGGGTTGCATATGGCCAGTTTAGTAGCAGTGTCGCCAGTGCAGCATAAACGGCCATCTCTCTCCCTCCTCCCTTCATCTGTCTCCGACTTCAATGGCATCAGACTGAACGCCCCACTTCAGGTTTCTCTCTCTTTCAACATATATGATCTATGAGTTTGTGTGTAAGTCTAGATTGATAACTTGAATATAAAGTTTGAGGATTTGACTCTGGTTTACCACCAACCCAGCTAACCCACATGCATAGAACAATTACTTTCATGTTTTTGGCATAAATCCTCCCAATGCTTAGTTGAACAACTACTTTCATGTTTACGTACATGTAATTATATTGAATGTCAACTACTTATATAAGGGTCGGGGCAGAAAAGAGTGTTGTCTTAGGAATTTATCAAATTATGGAAGAAACAGGCCATTGAGCTTGCTGTATTTTGGGGCTCCACTTCAACTAAGAGAAGTACACACAACATAGAAAATGTACTTGCATTATGCCAAGCAATTGGTACCTTCAGTTCTGCTATCAAGGTAACTTGGTCTAGTCACTCCATCCCTAAACATACAGCCAAGCGAACTATTTAGGTCTGTCAAACCAGTCAGAGGCGACTCTTCTTTAGGGATGGAGGGACCATATGTTCATGCGAAATGCTCTCTCTCTCTCTCTGACTGACTACCTTGTTGAATACACGTGGTTGTAGTTCAAAAGGAAAGTATGGCAGCCAAAAGGAGCATTGCAAGTGACAGCATCAAGTGCCAAGAAGATTCTTATAATGGGAGGCACCCGATTTATTGGTATCTTTCTGTCCAGACTTCTTGTCAAAGAGGGCCATCAGGTGTTTATCCATCTCCTTAAGATACGACTTGTTTCTTTTTAACGTTCTTACAGTTTTTGGCTGCATGCAGCAATATGAAGATTTCCACCTGTTGGCATGTTGACATTGGCGCATTAACTATTAACCTTGGGCTTTCATATTTAAGGACATTGCGGTAACACTATTAACCTTGGGAATGAACTGTTATGCAGGTTACTCTGTTCACTAGAGGAAAGGCTCCCATTTCCCAACCATTGCCTGGGGAATCGGACAAGGATTATGCTGATTTTTCCTCCAAGGTAGGTTGAATATCTAGAATATTAGAGAATGGTGCCTCATATAGTTGCTTGTTTTTTGCCCTTTCCTTACCTTGTTTCAACGTCTTGTTTCCTGAAAGAATAACTAATAGCTCCTGTGTAGATCTTGCACTTGAAAGGAGACAGGAAGGACTTTGAGTTTGTCAAATCTAGTCTCTCTGCTGAAGGCTTTGATGTTGTTTATGACATAAATGGTGCGTATGGTCGTATACTCTCGTTGATCTATTGATGTGTTCTTCTACCTCCCTTCGCTATGGTGCAACTACAAAATTGTCATTAGTTTAACCTCAGCATTAATGAATACTCATTCTTTGCATTTATTTTCAGGACGTGAGGCAAATGAAGTGGAGCCCATACTGGATGCATTACCGAAGCTCGAACAGTAAGCTATGGACATGATACTTGGATAATATGTTAATCACTATAATGAATGTGGACAATCACTTAAGGAAGATGGTGCATTGGGTTATCAAGTGTCTTAACCTCTAGGTTTTGATGTTGCATAAGAATTTGACCGAAGTCCACAAGGTTTTACTGTTAATTTGTAATCAACAAAGCATTGGATTTTCATATTTGTGATCAACGTAGAACAAATAAGAGGGGGAGCATGTGAAAATTCTGACATTGTTTGCAATTGATTGTGCTAGTTACATGGGCGATAAAATTACAAGCTAAATTAAGCAAAAGTGATATGTAAAACTAGAAATTTGATGAAGAATCCCAGATAGCATTGTTTAGGCATCCACACATAGATTACCCTGTGTGCTATGTGAAGATATGAGGTGTAGTAAGCTGTATGTACCATGCTGTGGGTAGGCATGCTACTGTATATTAGTTTGGGACCTGGGATACAGTAGAATGGGCTCAAGCTTGAACTAATGGCATTGCTTTCAAAGGACTAAGATGAGTCACCGATGTCTGACAGGGTAGAGAGTCCATGTTTTTAAGTCTGAATAATTGAATGTTCGAAGATTGCATGGCATTCTACGTTGTTAGTGAAATAATTGTGTTACTTACCTTATCTGCGATTACTAATCTCAGGTACATATACTGCTCTTCAGCTGGCGTTTACCTCAAATCTGATCTTCTACCACATTGCGAGGTAGACCGGCTTATTATTATATGTTTCTATGACAAAGCTTATAGTTGGATGCACATGGTGCTGGTGTAACTTTAGATATGATCTCGCGAAGTATTTTTCTAATTAAAGCACTCTATTTCTTCACTTTTCTTTTTCGGCTCTCGCTCTGTCAACCTTCCTCTTCTTTTCTTGCAACAAATTAATCCTTTTATTTGATATCATAGTCTGTCAGTTTTTTCATTCATCGCTTCATTCACTGATTACACTTTGCACAATGTTAGTTAGGACTGTATTTTTCTGAAGAATGAGAATGGGAATATAATTATCTAAGACTACAAATGGGTGGGCATGTCAAGCTTTCTCTTAGATATCGAATTCGTGGTCTTTGGGTTTCTTATGCGTGTTGTAAAGTCCTCTCTTGAAGTCCTTTATGGCTTATACATAGCATCACTTCTGGTATTTCTACCCAGGATAAAGAAGCTCATCACTGACCTTGCCATTTCTCAGCATTTCAGACTGTTCTCACTTTTTCCATCATATCCTAACTTATCGTAGTCTTGTGGTAGACTGATGCAGTTGATCCAAAGAGCAGGCACAAAGGGAAGTTGGAGACGGAGAGCTTGCTGGCATCAAGTGGTGTTAATTGGACTTCTCTGAGACCAGTCTACATATATGGGCCATTGAACTACAACCCCGTTGAAGAGTGGTTTTTCCACCGGTTGAAAGCTGGTCGCCCAATTCCAATTCCCAACTCAGGAATGCAAATAACCCAACTTGGTCATGTAAAGGTTAGTGAGATTGCACGCTTAACATGTTACTGATATCCTGAAGGAAGAGGAGGAACAGTTTTTAATTCTTTTCTAATTGGAAGTTGAAAAATTGGAACTCTTAGGCATTTGACCTCTTATACGCATTCAATGTACATTGTATCTCCCTTGGAATGTTAGCACCTGCTTGTGGGTAGAATTCAATCCATTTAGGTGGTGGAAAAAATGCATGAAGTCTAAGTTTTCCCGTATCTTTCTTCCTTCATTTTACCCCGAGAGAACTGTGGAATTGCATCAGCACTAGTTGCAAAAGTTATTGAAGATTAACTACAATTCCCTTCCAGAAAATCTGGAGTACTCTCTGCTGGGAGTACATGACATGCAAGACAACAGTTTGAAATTGTGATATATCTTGTTCTCTAGCTTTTTCCGTGCAGTTAAATGGCACATGAAAGTATGGGTCCCATGATGATCGTTTTCCTGCAGAAAACATGTAGGAAAAATTTTGCGTCACAGCAAGTTAATATTCAAGTAATTCTGTGAAGTGAACACTCGATAAATTATTCCCTACTACTCCTTAACTATTCCTAGAATCTACTTTCCTGCACAACATTCCCCATAACGAACCAGACTTTCATGTCTTCTACTAGAAAAGCAGATGTCTAACATACGTGTTTGACAACCAGGATTTGGCTGTGGCTTTTGTTAAGGTTCTTGGAAATGATAAAGCTAGCAAGCAAGTGTTCAACATAGCTGGAGATAGATATGTTACCTTTGACGGATTAGCAAGAGCATGTGCTAAGGTAATTTAATTGATGTATTCCTAAACGAAATAGTGTCTTATAACTTACTAAAAAATCAAGTATGCGTCAATTCCTTGCAGGCTGCTGGATTCCCTGAGCCCGAGCTTATTCACTACAATCCAAAGGAGTTTGATTTTGGTAAAAAGAAAGCTTTTCCATTCCGTGACCAGGTACACATGACTTTAAGTTACAATTTCTTTCTTGATCATATCAGATATCAATTGTTGTCCTATCTGTTCTTGTTTGTTACTCGTACTCTCGAAATCCAGTACAAATTATAGGACAGGCTTCCTCCATTCCTTAGACAAAATTTTCTACTGCTTAGATGATATATCATATGACCAGTCATCGGTAGACTTTCGGAGTTTGTTTCCACTTGGAAAGACTTCTTTTTTACCTGAGATATAAAGAGAAACCCCTAGTCATTCATCACCAACATACTGCTATACTTGTAAAACAAAAATCGCTAGTCACATTTCCTTCTACCAACAGGTCATAATCACTGTATCCACACTTGTTAGGTCATATATTGATGAATAGGCTGATGGCTTTGTGAAGATGAGAAAGAGTCAATTAGAAATAGATACCTGCATCATCTGATAAAGCTTTCAGAGAACTGGAAACAGTTCTTAAGATTAGCCTCCACACCAGTTCTAAAGAGAAAAGGTTCAGTAGTTTATAATAGGGCATTCTATTTTCTTAGCTTTCTGTGCGATAAACTAGTTGGCGTTGCAAGTTGGGTTCCATCTTGAATTTTACTGTTGTAGAAAGATGATTAGAAAGATGATTTGTATAGTGGCAAAAGATGACCTGATATCTTGTTTCCATCCTCTGCTAACTTGATCTTGGATTTTGCAATGGAATGCAGCATTTCTTTGCATCGGTCGACAAAGCAAAAAGCGTTCTTGGATTGGAACCAGAATACGACTTGGTGGCAGGTCTCGCAGATTCATACAGTCTGGACTTTGGTAGGGGAACATGTAGGAAAGAGGCCGATTTCACCACAGACGACATTATTCTTGGCAAGAGCCTGGTTCTCCAGAGCTAGAAATTCATTATTTTTGCTTGCTTGCTTTCTTCCTTCTTTCATCACCCTCAAGTTCAATACAAAATTAGCTCATTACTACGATTATACGCACAGCACAAGAAGATTAGGTTGGAAAATTCGTTGTGCAACTTCGTATGAGAATGGACTAAATTAGGCAGTCACATCGTTGTCATTTTACGTAATTTGATTCAGATTTTCTCTAAGAAAATTCAGACGAATGTCGCTTTGAAGATGATATTTTGACTACGAAAAGTAATAGCAACATTTTTTCAGGGCCATCTAGAATGGTGGTCCACTGGCTAAATTCTTTTTTCTAAAATGGGCTGTGGAATTGAAGTTAGCACCCGAAATTGTCATCGAGGTTAAAGCCTTGTACAAAGAAAATCTTAGATCGTGTTTGGAATTGATTTTAGGATTATCAAATTTGATTAAATTCAAACTAAAGTAAATTAACGACATCTGATTCAAAATGCTCAAAATGGATTCAATTGAGATTCCTCGTCTTCTTGGATTATGATCACTTTTGGAAAGTACCAAAAAATTATCAAAGCATCTTCACACTAAATGACCCTCCTTAATTTGTGATATACTCAATCAATATGTCACACTATCTAAACTTGCTTTTCGTACTTTTTATCCGATAACAATCCATAACTTTTAACTGACTTTCTTAAAACAAATTAGAATTCACTCATCTTGGGAAGATATAATTTGTAATCTACTTTTGAGATTCAAATCTAAACCGCCTCTTGCTTGCTTGGCAGACGATATTATTTTCATTCTTTCCTTTTTTTTTCTTTTGTGAAGATTGTTCACCGAGACCTGTCCAAATCCAACTCAAAAAAATAATTGCGTCCAATGCAATTTTGGTCTTTACATCTTTCAAACTATATTTATTTGATAGTACGTACGTCTTTTTCATTTTTTTTATGATTTGAACCACTCTTGCAGGACCACCACAATTGCCCGAAGAAACTTTCCACGGGTTGCCAAGGTCCCTTTTCGATCAGTTATAATATATAGAATTATGTGAGAAATATCTTCCAAATTTAGAGAATAATTATGACCATATCGAATAGTCAGTAATACTATAAACAAACTCATCCAAAATTAGCTCATTACTATGATTATACGCACATCACTAGAAGATTAGATTGGAAAATTCCTCGCGCAACTTCGTATGAGAATGGACTAAATTAGGTAGTCACATCGTTGTCATTTTACGTAATTTAAGTCACTTTTTTCTCCAAGAAAATTCAGACGAATGTCGCTTTGAAGATGATATTTTGACTGCGAAGAGTAATAGCAACATTTTCTCAGGGCCATCTAGTATGGTGGTCGACTGACTAAATTCCTTTTTCTAACATGGGCTGTGGAATTGAAGTTAGCACCCGAAATTGTCGTCGAGATTAATTGATTTTAGAACGTGTTTGGAGTTGATTTTAGGACAATCAAATTTGATTGAATTCAAACTAAAGTAAATTAACTACATCTGATTCAAAATGCTCAAAATCGATTCAATTGAGATTCCTCGTCTTCTTGGATTATGATCAGTTTTGGAAAGTACCAAAAAATTATCAAAGCATCTTCACATTAAATGACCCTCCTCAATTTAATCAATTTGTCATGCTAGCTAGTCCTGCCTTTTGCACTTTTTATTCAATAACAATTCATAACTTTTAATTGACTTTCTTAAAATAAATTAGAATTCACTCATCTTGATAACTGATTTCGATCATATAACGTGTAATCTACTTTTGAGAATCAAATCCAAACCACATCTTTTTTTGCTTGGCAGACGATATTATTTTCTTTCTTTCCTTTTTTTCCCCCTTCAATGGGGATTGTTCAACGAAACTTGTCCAAATCCAACTAAATAAAAGAAATGCGTCAAATGCAATATTGGTCCGTACATCTTTCAAACTATATTTATTTGATAGTATGTACGTCTTTTTTTTTTATTACAGGACCACCACAACTGCCCGAAGAAACTTTCCACGGGTTGCCACTTGCCAAGGTCCCTTTTCGATCAGCTGTAATATATAAAATTATATGAGAAATATCTTCCGGATTGAAAGAATAATTAAAACCATATCGAATAGTCGGTAAGACTCTATAAACAAACTCATCCAAACAAACACACACACACACAGTTGTTGGATCATTAATCCCATCTTACTCATTTAATCTTTTTACCAAATTGAGTTGAATTTCTCATTCATCTGACTCAATTCAATCTTCTGATCAGCCTAAATTACGGGAATAAACTTTAGAATATTCTTGAAAAATATGCGACACCTAATAATACCTTGAGTCACCGGCCACCCGTCCTCACACAATCTAGTCAAACCAAACATTTCCTAGGATACCAACCACCACACTTATTTATTAAGGATAAACCACTCCTTAAAGTCGGTTCAACTCTAGATAAGTAACACATTATCTTATCCTATCCAGACTTTAATACCCTCCCTGCTTCCAGGAAGGTGTCCTGAAGGGGCAAAGTGGTAAAAAGACTCGTCTCTGTTTCCTCTTTTTTCCCGACACGTGCTGCGCCGGAAACAGACAGGCTCCGGCTGTCAGGACACGCCGTATTCACATAGGGACCCACTGATCCGCAAAAATCCCGTGTGGGTCCCACTTTACCTGTTTCCTCGATTTAAATTAATAACTGACACGCGAGAGCACCCCACGTGGCACCACCCTGACCGTTCCTTTGCGGGGTGCGGTCGGTAACGGTTGGCGATGGTCAAGAGTTGGTAGTAAAAATGTGTAGTATTTTATGGAAATCTTTGACGTCAATAACCCACAAGTTTGGAGAAAATCATGGCTGTTATTTTCTTCTTATTTTCACACGACAAGGTAGCGGCTTTTTCCTTACCAAAAGAATCTTTTTTTCCTTACTCCAAGATTCTCAAAACTAAGTTTGAATTCGATTATAGTCATTTTTCAAAACCAACTGTATACTACTTTTAATAAAATTAATTTATATTGGTAGTAAAAGTGTGGTGTATTTTATGAAAATCTTTGACGTCAATAACCCACAAGTTTGGAGAAAGTAATTGCTGTTATTTTCTTCTTATTTTCACACGACAGTGGCGGCGACTTTTTCTTTACCAAAAGAATCTTTTTTTCCTTACTCCAAGTATATTGTTCAATAGAAGATTCTCAAAACTAAGTTTGAATTAGATACGATTATAAGTTTGGATTAGATAATAGTCATTTTTCAAAACCAACTGTAAACTACTTTTAATAAAATTAATTTATAATGGTAATAAAAGTGTGGTGTATTTTATGAAAATCTTTGACGTCAATAACCCACAAGTTTGGAGAAAGTAATTGCTGTTATTTTCTTCTTATTTTCACACGACAGTGGCGGCGACTTTTTCTTTACCAAAAGAATCTTTTTTTCCTTATCCAAGTATATTGTTCAGTAGAAGATTCTCAAAACTAAGTTTGAATTAGATTATAGTCATTTTTCAAAACCAACTGTAAACTACTTTTTATAAAATTAATTTTAAACTATAAATGATGGACGTGATCTATTGTTCACGCTGACAATTTAAATGCGCAACCTGGTAGTCCATCCATAGCGGATAGACCAACCAGGTTTAACCTTTTTTTAAAAAAAAATTGTCGTCTGCTACATTATCTAGCAGACGGTGATCTTGACCAAAATGCCTCGACGGTATTTAATGAGTCGAAGAGATTCGTAGACAAATTGTGAGGGGGGGGGGGGGGGGGGCAGTATTGTAAATTTCATTGTCCGCCACATCAAAGTTTACTTAAAAAATAATAATAAAAAATCTGGCCCGTCCATCCATTACGGATGGACGCCCAGATGGGACTGACAACTTACCTTAAGTTGCCAACGCGTACAACGGATCATCTCCCATAAAATGATATATACGAAAATTAGTTCTGATGCAACAAAATAACCAAGAAATTGTGTTCTAATTAGAGATGATAAAGGCCCTTGTAATTAATAGCGATAATTTGATACTTTATTTGACAAATATTATTAATTCATGATATTTGTTTTCTTGAGTTATGATTGAATCATTTTTTTAGAGTTTAAAAAGTTGATTTAATCAACTTTGAATCATTGTAAATGTTATAATTTTTTATTTAATTAGGTTTGACCGTCATATAGTTAATGTTAAACAAGTTTATAATGAGGTGACCATTCCATCAGCTCGTTTGGAAAATATTATAAAAAATAAATTTTAGCTAAAATCTTAATCAACTTTCAAAATTAGATTTAATCTAGTTATAGCGGGATCAGTACACCGTTATAGAAATTAGTTGCTAACTAACTCAAAGTTACAAAAAATGTTTGTATAAAAGGTACTTAAATCGATTTCAATATGATAAAATGACCATAAAGACACTTAATAAAGAAACTTCTAATATCTACGTGGAAAAGTAATTTTATAGTGTAACTTTTACTTGTAGATAACTATATTATACAAATGTGGTGGGGAGGAAGAGGCTGTCGATTTGATCGTTACGTTCCCTATATTTGTCTCTTTGTCAGCCGTAGAAAAAAAAATAACTCCCAAAACTATCCAAAAGTCATATCTAATAAGTTAAAGGGTATGTGATATTTATTTGTGGAACATATGTGGATAATATGGTAAATTAGAATGACAACTCTGATTATGCAAAAATTGATTATTCCTAACTTTCCAGGATTATGGATTTAATCAATTTTAACCTTTTTAGAAAGATAAAAAGCATGATTGGGAAATCTCTTAACTTTTTTTTTTGGTTCAAACACCCATATACCTAATTTAATGGATTAAATCAGGTTTGATCATCCCAAAATTACTCAAACACTCTCATAGTCAACATCAAAGAGACTCTAAGGGTTATTTGATTAAACTGAAATTTAAGTGCTGAATTAGTAAAATTGAAAACTTTACTGAATTTTTACTGAAAAATATATTAATCTGTTTGGTAAATCAAAAACAAATGTATACAAATTGTTCCATTTATAAATTTATCCATTTTACCAAAATTATGCATTTTTATGGACTTTCTGACCTTTTTTTTGGGTCAAAAATCGGGTTAGTGGTGGTGGTGGCAATAACAATGGAGTAATAATGGTGGTGGTGGTGGTAGCGACTACCAAAAAGTGTCAATGGTGGCAGTAGTGGTGCTTGAAGACGCATTGTTGGTAATTGTGGTGGTAGCACTAAGAAGCGACATGACAATCATGGCAGTGGTTCTAATATGATGGAGGTGGCGGTGTCCTTGTGGTGGTGTTGGTAGTAGTGGTTAGACTATGGTAATTGTGGTGGTGATAGCAAAAGGAAATAATAGTTGTGGTGGAGGTTGTGTTGCGAGTAAACTAATTGAGGCAGCATTATGGTAGCAATTATCCTTTTTATATAGAATTATATTGAATAACTTTTAACCATATCACTTGGAATTAAGTGATAAGTATTGGATAAGTCCGTCCTGACTTAAAATTTTAATCTATTTTTTTGTAAGAGTTGATCTTTTAAGTGATACAACGTTAAGCGTTAACAAAAGCATTTAATTGAAAATTATTAAAAATTTAAGTTTTAAGTACTTAATTGCGTTTTCAAACACACCCTATGTCTTTTACATTATCGGTTTATAGCGTTTAAATAGTTGATTTTAATTAGTTTTGAATCTTCTTAAGCATCTAATATCTTTGACTTAATCAGGTTCAACCATCACATAGCTACCGTCAAAAAGGCTGTTAATGAAGTTTGACCATCCCACAATCAACATAAAAAGGACTCTAAGTCATTTCCATCATTAGCTTTTAGTGTCTAAAAAGCTTATTTAATCAATTTTTGAATTTTATAAATGCCTAACAACGTAATTTAATTAGGTTTGACTATCACATAATTAGTATCAAACAGACTGTTAATAAGATTTGACCATCTTATAATCAATGTCAAAAAAAGCCCTCAGTCCTAAGTCTTTTCCACACCATTTCAGGAAAGATAAACGAAGGTCGTTTTATAAAGCCTATGAATACTTTTTGTGATGGTTCATACAAGCCTAAAAAAGCTAAACGACCATGAATTTTTTTTTTCCTTTGGTATTTATTGGTTATAATGAATCACTACTAAAAAAATATAAAAATAAAAAATTAATGAATCACTGCTCAAACTAGGCAAGTTATCTTCTCCACTTCCTCTCACGTGGTTTTGACCCAACTCATTTAAAAATCTTACTCTCTCCGTCCTATATAAATTGATCACATTTCACTTGACACGCATATGTAGGATTTATGTCATATATTGTGTGTTTCTCATTATACCCTTTAGAGAGAGGGGGAAGAAAGTGGGATATGAGAGAGAAAATTGGTTTGTAGAGTGTTAAATGTGGAGAGAAAAATATAAGAAAAAAGTGGGTCAGGAGAGGGAAAATGAGTTGGTAGAGAGTTAAATGTAGAGAAAGAAATATAATAAAAAAGTGTAGGAAGGATAAAGATGAAAAAACACTAACATAATTTTTCTTAATTTGAAAAGTGAACAATTTTTGTGGGATGATCTAAAAATGAAATATGATCAATTTTGTGAGACGAAGGGAGTACTATATAAATTGTGAGAGATAGCTAGTACTCCGTAGTTAATAATCAAATTAAATGATTTCCCATATTTATATGCAAAGGAAAACCTTTCTTTCTCCACAAAAAAATGTTTATTTGCTCGTCCTCAACCTGCAAAGCAAGGGACATGTACAGCCATTTGAAATAGTAGAAAACTCTATTTTAGATATATTAATTAGTTAATGAGATTTGGGGTGTGAAACTAAGAAAGAAATCAAAAGTGTATCCGTTTTGCTAAAAAGGATAGCCTTATCACTGAATGGATTAAGTGGGGGCCTACCGGAATCTTTTAAGGATATCCGACGTCATTTACTCTTTTCTTTACTTAATTACGCCGACCAATTACCCACTAATCTCTCCCCGGAATATAGATTAGTAACCGACAGAAAGTAAAATGCGACACGCGTACGGTGGATCATCCTGGAGAAGGATACCCCAGAGATCTTTCGGAATCCAAAACGAAACCCACAAAACACTAAAACGACGCCGATTCCAACACCAACGATCCCATACGACGTAGTAACGAGCTGTTCACGTAAGCCTGACGGTGACTTGGCACTATGAGATTCATCCACGAGTTTTGCTGATGAATTCGACTCCCCAACGCCTATATAAACAGCACCACACCTTCACACCAAGATACCAATCAAACTACCTGATCAACTACCTCAAAATCTTCTGTCTTTTTTGAGAAGTTTGTTTCCCTTTGATTTGTCCGAAATCGAGATGGCTTTTAATTTGGTTAATGGTGCAACCGAGCCAGCCACCGGTCTGATCAAGGCCGGTAGCCTGACCAGCCGTGCTTACGTTACGTTTTTAGCTGGCAACGGGGACTACGTGAAGGGCGTGGTGGGTCTGGCCAAAGGGTTGAGAAAGGTGAAATCTGCCTACCCGCTTGTGGTGGCGATTCTTCCCGACGTGCCGGAGGAGCACCGCCGCATACTGGTGTCTCAGGGCTGTATTGTCCGTGAGATCGAGCCGGTGTACCCGCCTGAGAACCAGACCCAGTTTGCCATGGCCTACTACGTCATCAACTACTCCAAGCTTCGGATTTGGGAGGTATAAAGCTACTTTTTGCATGGATCATGTTACTTTTTTGTTGTTTTATCAACATCCAAAAATCGATTTTTGCTATGCGATACTTCGCTAATTTTGTCAAAGATGTTGTCTAAGGCCTTGTTTCGCTTGCCTTGTGAATATTTGCAGTTTGTGGAGTACAGCAAGATGATATACTTGGACGGTGACATTCAGGTGTTCCAGAACATTGACCACCTCTTTGATTTGCCGAATGGCTATTTTTATGCGGTGATGGACTGTTTCTGTGAGAAGACGTGGAGTCATTCCAAGCAATACGAGATTGGGTACTGTCAACAGTGCCCCAAGAGGGTCCAGTGGCCCGCTGAGCTGGGATCGAAGCCTCCTCTGTACTTCAATGCGGGCATGTTCGTGTATGAGCCCAGTCTCTCCACCTATGATGACCTCCTCCAGGCGCTCAAAGTCAGCACTCCTACCTCTTTTGCTGAGCAGGTACTTTCAACGGTTCCAAATTTTCTATGAAAAGTTTGCAAAATTAAAGGCTTGGACTCTGGTTCTTCCTCAAGTGCTGGAAATTTATTGGGTTTTACTGGTGGTACTTGCAGGACTTTTTGAACATGTTCTTTAGGGATATATACAAGCCTATCCCTTGGATGTACAACTTGATTGGTGCCATGTTGTGGCGCCACCCGGAGAACATAGAGCTTCACGAGGTGAAGGTGGTTCACTACTGCGCCGCTGGCTCCAAGCCATGGAGGTACACGGGCGAAGAAGAGAACATGGACAGGGAAGACATCAAGATGCTGGTGAAGATGTGGTGGGACATCTATGACGACGAGACGCTGGACTACAACTTTGCTGCTGTTCAAACACAATCTGATCAAGCTAAACTCATGGCGGCCTTGAAGAAATTCGGACGCTTCATTACCAACCCAACCGCTGCGTAGCCCGTTCTCCTTCCCTTTGGATTTTGGTTGTATAGATGTTAAATTAAAGGTCTACACATGATTAAATATTGATGGTTAGGTCTTCCTTAAAAGCTCCAAGATTTCCTTTTTTTATTTATTTGAAAGGATTGTAGAGTCTGGTTTTTTTTGCTCCGGTCCACAATTTCGTAGTATTGGCTTTGTAAGTATAATATATTGGAACCGCCGCTGAGTGTTTTAATGCAAATCGGCAGTTTTGTACAATGGGTTCTATTGCGTTTGATGAATGCAGTCTATGCAGCTTTTCATTTTCTAATCTATTGCAAATTAGCTACGAATCAGAATTACACAAACTTGTGTGTAGGTTGAATTACGTTATTGTTTGTTTGTAGGAATACTGTCTTTGCTGGATCACAGTTGGATTGTTTTAACTTTGCGACGATGTTTTACGGAATTGAAACGTTCCAGACCAAAGCCAAAATGGAGACCAGAATTAGATCAAAGTTAAGATACTCATACGCCATCACGTGCCCACATGTCTATGTAAAGACCTGTTTTTCTTTCTCATAATAACTACTACCATTAACATGGCCTTAAAGGATCAGTCAAGCATCTTGGAGTCAGCCAAGTCTAGCATCACCGAGTCAACAAACCCAAACTGGGCAACGCTGCCCAAGGAGTTCTCTGGATTCGATCTACCACAAGTTGGAAGAGCTACACGACCTTGTTTGGTTCAGCGCTGTTTGCGTTTCATGGCAATATGCTGCTGTCGATTCGTCTCATCTTCTGTTCCTCACAAACTTCCAGTGAATACTAGTCCTAACCCAACAACAATCTCAAGAGAGAAAAAATTTCATGGGATTATCGGCTTCTTAAAACAAGTAACTTGGAGCTGATTTTTTTATTTTGTTAAGTGTGTCTATGAAATAAATTGTTTGATAAAATTATGGAAATCCTTATTTCAATGTTAAATTCTTTGATAAAAACATGACTGCGAAATGTGGGGGTACATGATTTTTGAAGATAATTATGATTTCTTGAGTCATGTATATACAAAGAAGATTAGCGACATAAAGAACATCTATGTATAGCATGTCCTTAATTTTAAGTCTATTTTAGCATGTCGCGTGCCTGTAAGCGTGGTGAGATTATGTAATATATCTCATGCATGTATTTCTGTTTCTAGCACTTAGCTTTGCCAGCTTGGATCTCTAGGCATGTATGATTGTTTTGTATAATTGAGCAAAAATCGTGGAAGAAGAAGGAAAGAATTTTTTTTTTTACAAAGTGGATGTTGCCAAAGTCTAGCGATTGAAATTATACTTTGGTAAATATGTTAAATCATGACAACTGAAGTCTTTGATTTCTGATTATCTTGACTCTTTTACATTTTCATAGTTGTGGTACTTATATGGCATCTAAGTTTCTAAAATATGAACTGCATTGAAATTTTGATATTTTAAGTCTTGGATACCAAATATTTGTCGCAAATTTGAAACTATATTTGCAAGTGGATTTTATCTAACTTTTACAAAGCTTGAGAATTGAAATTCAAAATTCTTGAAACTTATCAGAAGATTTTTATGAAGTTGCTATTGATGTGAGATTATATTATGCGAAACATGACGCATGTTGAGGAAAATGTGGCTCTTAGTAGGTGAAAGACTACTGATCACATTATATTAAAAGACTAGTTGCTAGTATTAGACTACTGATCAAATGTTTGATTCCTAGTAATGAGGCTACTAACTAGTATCATCTTTGATGCTAAGCGAAGTGGATGTTACCATTGAAACTTGATTTACTTGATGAGATCCATAGTGTTGCTTCGATGTGCACTATTGGGCACTTAAAATTCTGCAAACTTGTGATACTTCATCAATGAAGAGAAAATAAGTTATAGAGGCTTTATAAAAGTTGCACAACTTGCCTCGGGACTAGCACAGAGGCTAGATCCCTTTTCACTTGAGGCGGATGGGGTGAGCCCACAGGTGACCAACGAGAGTAACCCATCCTTTGTGATTGGAGATCCCATGAAGAAGGTTCAATGGGTAGAAACAATCCGTAGAGTGTGACTCGTGATAAAAGTAGCACCCTTTTATTAATAGGAGAGTGTCTCCTTCCCATCCGTATTGTGCTTGTGCTACTTAGTGCGCGTCCAGGAAGGGATTTTCCCTGAATGAGCCCAAGGTGAATATTTTCGCGAGGTACATGTCACATGTACCCTTGGAGGACTCACCTAAGTGAGAGTGGTCGTGAGGTCGTGACTGTAGGAACCATGGGCCATTCCCTAAAGACTCTCATGAGAATTAAGATAAGAGCGCATGGTCATTAATAGCTCTAACCCGCGAACTAAGTCCCATATCAGTATTGTGTGTGTGACAACTGAAGTTTGGCCAAGGGAACTAATTCAAGGCATAGTCTATTATGGCTCTCTCAAATGGAAATTGTCAACACTCATCACTAAGTATTGGTTCAAGCCCGGAAGGCACCGACACCTAATGATGCACAATACAAGTTGCACATCTTATTTATGTATTTTTTTTTATCACTTTACGAGTTTATAAAACATGGCTTTATTTCGCAAAAGAAAAATATTAATATAAAAAAAGGAGGAGGTTTTTGAATTTATCATGATTTTCATTGATATGGTTTTAAATGCTTTAAATTTTGTTGGAATTGTGAGACTTTATATACATTTCATCAGTGATTTTTTAAGTATTTTAAAAATCATTTTATTTTATCAAAATAGTGGGGGATTGTTGGAATATTTTAATAAAATAAAATGTACATTATAGCATTGTAATTATATTGCAATTTATGGCTATATGTATTTACTTACATGTAAATTATGAAATGAGTTACAAATGCAATAATGAGTATTATTAACTCGTAAGTAAATGTGAGAAGTTAACAAAAGCTTCTGTCAGAAGTTAACTCGTAAGTAAATGTCACTAAATAGTGACCCCGGCTTCTCGATGAATGACGCGCTACTACACAAAGCCACCCTTATTTGTTTTCATCGATCGAATTAAAGAGCAGGAACTTCAATGGGCCGGGCATATACTTGGTGATAAATTGTCCATTCAGCTTGTAAGAATGTTATCTGTTGTCAACTAGTAACTGTGTACATGATTCTTGTCCAATTTTAGTTTGGCTCCGCCTTAAAGCGAGTCTCCACAAAAAACTTTCCAACCGATCTCCATTTTTCTTTGTCAGAAGTCCCTACCCACATACTACTATACTAATTAAAACATAAACATAAGTTTCTTATTCTTATTTTGTGCTCAAATTCTTGAAATAATGCAATTCTCTTCATTAAATAAAGAAAATAACTGACGTGTTCAAATACATGAATTGTATTGGAGAATTAAATTTTATATGAAGTAACCGTTCCAACAAGAACCGGTTTTTGTTTTTTTTGCTTCTTTTTCTTTTATTAAAAACAAGAAGCTAATTTGATCGTAGAAAGATCAATCCATTCATCCAAAAGTGCTCCAGCCCATTATTTTACGCAAACACAAACTCTCTCTCTCACACACTGACACATAGACCCACAAAATCTCTCACTGGCCTTGTGAATGCTTTGAGTCACTCATCTCATCGGATGTCAAACATCAATAATTTTTGTATCACTTTTAAAATCATCCGTTAGCCAATTAGATTTTTGAATAACATATATATGACACCCAAAATGAAATTTGGATGAGAAATATAAGCCAATTTCGACTAAAAACAAATTATTACCAAATTTTTGGGGACTTAAATGTAAACTATCAAATCTATTTGGGGTCGATTTGAAAATTTGATAAAATATAGAGGGCCAACTCATATAATTCTAAAGGGTTTTTGTTAAAATTTACCACATTTTCATCTGTCAATGAAAATAAAAAATTTGCAAACTTTAGGCTTTGGTTTGGATCAATCAATTATGGATCCAATCCAATACGCTTACCAAATTATTTAATAAGATCATCGTGTCAAATAGTGTTATCAGGCCTACAAGACGTTGAAGGGGGCGTGGCCCGATTACAAGACGTTGATGGTGGTGATTCTTTGAGTTGATGGACATTGATGTAGGACAAGAATTCTCTGGTTTTAGCATTTACTGAGAGTGTGTTTGGATGAAAATTTTCAAATTACCTTGCATTTCAAAATTCATTTATTTTAGAATTCACAATTTACAAATTTAGTGTTTGGGCGGTTTTCTAGAAGCGGGTATTTTATTTGTAAATTTACATTCGAAAAAGTGAACCCAGATAATTTAAAGGGTTTATGGATACAACTAATGAGAAAAAGTTCCTTTTTTAATGAAAGAGGGTAGCTAAAATTATGGATACAAAAAAGAGTCATTTTCTCTTTATATTTGTAGAAAGGATTTGTGAAATAACTAGTTTGGACTGGTTATTTCTATAAGAGATTTTGGTACATCAAATCACCTTTTGAAATCTATCTTAGAATTTGGTAAATCCATCCAAAAGTGCTCCAGCCCATTATTTTACGCAAACACAAACACTCTCTCTCTCTCTCTCTCACAGACACATAGACCCACAAAATCTCTCCCTGGCCTTGTGAATGCTTTGAGTCACTCGTGAGATGTCAAACATTAATAATTTTTGTATCACTTTTAAAATCATCCGTTAGGCAATTAGATTTTTTAATAACATATATACGACACCCAAAATGCAATTTGGATGAGAAATATAAGTTAATTTCGACTAAAAACAAATTATTACCAATTTTTTGGGGACTCAAATGTAAAGTATCAAATCTATTTGGGGCCGATTTGAAAATTTGATAAAATATAGGGGCCAACTCATATAGTTCTAAAGGGTTTTTGTTAAAATTTACCACATTTTCATATGTCAATGAAAATAAAAAATATGCAAACTTTAGGTTTTGGTTTGGATCAATCAATTATGGATCCAATCCAATATGCTTACCAAATTATCTAATAAGATAAGATCATCGTGTCAGATATTGTTAACAGGCCTACAAGACGTTGAAGGGGGCTGTGGCCTGATTATAAGACGTTGATGGTGGTAATTCTTCGAGTTGATGGACTTATTGATGTAGGAAAAGAATTCCCTGGTTTTAGCATTTACTGAGAGTGTTTGGATGAAAATTTTCAAATTATCTTGCATTTCAAAATTCATTTATTTTAGAATTCACAATTTATAAATTTAGTGTTTGGGCAGTTTTCTAGAAGCGGGTATTTTATTTGTAAATTTACATTCGAAAAAGTGAACCCAGATAATTTAAAGGGTTTATGGATACAACTAATGAGAAAAAGTTCATTTTTTAATGGAAGAGGGTAGCTAAAATTATGGATACAAAAAAGAGTCACTTTCTCCTTATATTTGTAGAAAGGATTTGTGAAATAACTAGTTTGGACTGGTTATTTCTATAGGAGATTTTGGTACATCAAATCACCTTTTGAAATCCATCTTATAATTTGGTAAATCCATCTCATCATAATCTAAACAAGAAATTTGGTGTTTTGTATTTTCAAATCTTATATAAAATTGAAATCCCCACTTCACTTGCCTCATCCAAACACACTCTCAAGATTGTAGGAGTAACAACATATCAAAGCCTATCACCATAGCACGCATACCACATGTGCTTTTTTTATTTGCATATATGATTCTCTGTTTCAGTTTAGCTATTTTTATATGATTCTCTGTTTCAGTTTAGCTATTTTTATATGATTCTCCCTTTCAGTTTAGCTATTTTTAACTTTTGACGGATGATAAACTAATGTTAAGAAAATAATTTCACGTTGGGACGGTGAACAAGAAGAATCAAGAGATGTAGATGACCCTGTTAAGAAGTTACAAAATGTAGATTTGAGGATGAAGGATAATGACGTTGATAAAAAGGTTTGTGCAAAGCTCGACTTCGATTGAATATGAAGATGATTTCAAAACCATAGTGTCATGTGGTGATGTCGATTTTTTCTAGAATTTTATCTTCTCGTCATATTTATAACGCTGCGGTTGGCTATTAAATTTGACGCGATTACAAATTCTTATATAATAAATTTTGTCACCAAAGAAAGCTCAAATAACTTGTATCGCTCAACCAGTCAACCGTTAATTTGACAAGTGATCTCGAAGGCATGTAACCTAGAATTCCAAAATACCTATTATGCTGGTAACGCACAACCTCTCGTCTATGAACTCAGTTGATGAGTTATTTTGAAGTGAGAGGATCCAAGTGTCACTTGTTAACCGTGTGGGTACAAAAGTAGGTGCGGGTGTGACCATTTCGCTATTTCAAGATGACGAATTATGTCATTTCACATAGACTTTTCATTTAGTTTCAATTAATTATGATTTTGTACAAATTTAACTTTTGAATTAGTTGTACAAAAGAGGAAAGTTTTTTCTCTACAAACTCGGAGCTGGGATCGAGGTGGAGCTTAAAAACCCAGACATATGGCAAGAAATGATGGTTCCTAATGACTATACAAAAGGAACAAGTGGGGCCAAAAGGATCTTCTAAGGATAACTGATTTCGCGCACTTTCCCTTAATCAATTCGACCGACCAACTGCCAGGAAATTACTCCCGCGAAATAAGCAACCGACAAAAGTTGCCCAACACGTGTACGCTCCGATCTCGGGGAGGAATTATAACCCCGAGAGATGTTCGGAATCCGAAGGAGACCCATACCAAGAAGCTAACGAAACGACGCCGCTTCAACCCCCATAGATGGACGACGACGTCGTGTGGGACGCGCGGAGTCATCCACGCGTCTCGTCCATTTCAAAATTGTCGCTATGTAATCAGATCCTTTCCGTAAACAAATCCCCACCAACGCCTATATATAATGAGCACCACTCCTCACTTGTATAGCAGTAACCAAACACTGAGAGAACCATTTTTTTATCCTCAGAAAAGCTTCCAATTTCCCCTTTCTTCCTTACAAAATACTCCTGTGATCTCTCTTTGATTTCCTTGGAAACCAAGATGGCTTTCAATCTGTTTAATGGTGCAACCGAGCCAACCACCGGTCTGATCAAGGCCGGTAGCCTGACCAGCCGTGCTTACGTGACGTTTCTAGCCGGAAACGGCGACTACGTGAAGGGCGTGGTGGGTCTGGCCAAGGGGTTGAGAAAGGTCAAATCTGCGTACCCGCTTGTGGTGGCGATTCTGCCCGACGTGCCGGAGGAGCACCGCCGCATACTGGTGTCTCAGGGCTGTATTGTCCGTGAGATCGAGCCGGTGTACCCGCCGGAGAACCAGACCCAGTTTGCTATGGCCTACTACGTCATCAACTACTCCAAGCTTCGCATTTGGGAGGTAATTAAGCTACTTTTGCATGGATCATGTTACTTTTGCATGGATCGTGTTACTTTTTTGTTGATTTATTAACATCTAAAAATTGATTCTTGCTAAGCGATAGTTCACAAGTTTTGTCGAAGATGTTGTCTAAGGCCTTGTGATTATTTGCAGTTTGTGGAGTACAGCAAGATGATATACTTGGACGGTGACATTCAGGTGTTCCAAAACATTGACCACCTCTTTGACATGCCCAATGGCTATTTTTATGCCGTGATGGACTGTTTTTGTGAGAAGACATGGAGTCACACCAAGCAGTACGAGATTGGCTACTGCCAGCAGTGCCCAAAGAGGGTGCAGTGGCCCGCTGAGTTGGGACCAAAGCCTCCTCTGTACTTCAATGCGGGCATGTTCGTGTATGAGCCCAGTCTCTCCACCTATGATGACCTCCTCCAGGCGCTCAAAGTCACCACTCCTACCTCTTTTGCTGAGCAGGTACTTTCAACGGTTCCAAATTTTCTATGAAATGTTTGCAAAATTAAAGCCTTGGGTTCTGGGTCTCCCAATTGAATTTTAATTTTCACCGAACAGAACCGTCAGTCATACTAGAAATTTAATGGGCTTAAATGGTTGAATTTGCAGGACTTTTTGAACATGTTCTTCAGGGATATATACAAGCCTATCCCTTGGATGTACAACTTGATTGGTGCCATGTTGTGGCGCCACCCGGAGAACATAGAGCTTCACAAGGTGAAGGTGGTTCACTACTGCGCCGCTGGCTCCAAGCCATGGAGGTACACGGGCAAAGAAGAGAACATGGACAGGGAAGACATCAAGATGCTGGTGAAGATGTGGTGGGACATCTATGACGACGAGACGCTGGACTACAACTTTGCTGCTGTTCAAACACAATCTGATCAACTTAAACTCATGGCGGCCTTGAAGAAATTCGGACGCTTCATTACCAACCCAACCGCTGCGTAGCCCGTTCTCCTTCCCTTTGGATTTTGGTTGTATAGATGTTAAAAGGTCTCCATGATTATGGATGGTTAGATCTTCCTCGAAGATTTCCCCTTTTTTTTTGTTCAAAGGATTGTAGAGTCTGGTTTTAGTTGCTCTGCAATTTCGTAAAATTTTGGGTTTGTAAGTATTTTGGAACCGCCATATAATGTTTAATTAATGCAAATCGGCAGTTTCATACATTGGGTACTAATGCCTTTGATGAATGCACTCTATATGCTCCTTAGACAAGATCGATCCTTAGAAAACCATCAGGATTATATAAACTTGTGTGTAGGGTGAATTACGTATTTACGTTATTGTTTGTACGAATTCTATCTTTGCTAGTCCATAATGGGAATGTTAAACTTGGTGAGTGTGTTTTATGGAATTGAAAGCAAGTTCTATACCCAAGCCAAAAAGGAGACCAAAGTTAGGATACTCACCCATGCCTATATGAGGACTTTAAGACTCCTTCTCATAATGACTATCAGCAGCATGGCCTCGAAGGACCAGTCTGCCATCATGGAGTCAACAAATGCAAACTGGGCAACGCTGCCGAAGGAATTTCTGGATTCGATCTACCCCAAGTTGGAGTATATTCACACCATTAGGCATGAAGACCCATCATCAATTGCCTGCTTGTATTGTAGTATGACTTTAATGATTTTCAAGAGAGATTTTATTCTGTCTTCGTCTATCAACTAATTATATGCTAACTTTATTCCACTTTAACTCGGAGAATATATTAGCTTTGTACTTTAGGAAGGTTTATCCTAATGCATTATCTTTATCACAAGATAGGATTGTCAGATAATATCAAATTTTAATATGATATCAGAGCAAGTTTCAAACCACCAGTCAAGCAGTCTTGGACATGGAGAAAGCTGATCCAAATGAGAGAAAAATGCAGCCATTTATTAAATATCAGATTGGAAATGGCAACAACACATGATTCTGGCTTGACAATTGGTTGCCTAATGGATCTATTGTAAATCAATTTGGTACAAGAATAGTCTATGATGCTGTTAGTTCTATGAACCTAAAAGTAAGAGAGGCTTTGGTGCAAGGCACGTGAAATATACCTATAAGATCAGCAGAACTAACGCAGTTAGCCAGTCAATTACCAGCACTCCCTAACAACAATGGTGCTGAGGATCAAATCAAATGGATGGCACATCCTAGTGGTAAATTTAGTATTCAATCAGCCCGGAATGCTATCAGAGTGCATAAGCCTACAGTCTCATGGTGGAAGATAATCTGGTTTCCTGGCCAAATTCCAAAGTGTGCTTTTATCTAATGGTGATGTGCAAGAACAAACTAAGGACTCAAGATAAACTAAGGGCATGTAAAATTGTTGAAGATGATCACTGCAGTCAATGCAATCAACATCAGGAGACAACTGAACATTTCTTTATGGAGGGCAACCGGAGTAAAGAGATCTGGACTCAAGTGCTTAATAAACTTCTAGTCTATGGGCAGTTCACCACATGGTTTCAATTTCTACAATTTGCATGCAACAAATTCAGGGGAAGAGTTTTAGAGTTAGATTATGCAAACTAACATTGGGAGTTACCATCTAGAACATATGGAAGGAAAGAAATCAAAGGATATTCAAGGGAATCAAACAAGGGAAGCCTGAGATTGTAGCAATGATTCATAAATGGATATTTTACAGAGTTTTGAGCTGGAAGAAAGCATCTACAACTAATATACAATCAGTTTGTTAGAATGTTATGGGTTTTCAATTAGTAACTTTGATGTTCTTCTTCCCCAAAGTTAGTTAGGCTTGGCGGTAAGGCGAGTCTCCATCAATATTCTCCAACTGAACTCTTTTTTTTTCTTCCCACGAAAGATTTTTCATTAATCAACTAAAAAAGAGATATAAGAGTAGTACAAGTACTTGAAATAGTCCCTACGCCGGTACTATACTAATTAAAACATCTATTGAACGATTATATACGTCGACTCCTTAAAGTCATAATAGTTGACGGCCCTTGTTCTTCTTTTGTGCTTAAATCCTGAAAATACAACAATTAAATAGCGTGTTTATATTTATGCAGTTCTCTTGATTAATAAAAAAGAAGCTAATTGATCGTTGGGGATCACCAATTATTTGAATTAATGGGTATCAATCCCTTCGTCCAAATTAAAGGTACTCCAGCCTATTATTTCACGCACAAACTCTCTCCCTCCTCGGCTCCTCTTCCTTTGTCCCATACTTAGTGACATTTTTAGATGTCAAACATTAATAATTTTACTGCATCCAATCCAATATGTTTACTGGATTATTTAAAGATATATCATCGCGTCAAATATTGTTGATAAGCCTAGAAAAATCACCATGTGTCAAATACGGTTTCAAGAATTGAAGAGGGCTTTAGCCTGGTTACTAGACGTCGATGGTGGTGGTACTTCTAGTTAATGGTGCTGTTGACGAAGGACAAGTATTTCAGGATTTTAGCATTTATTAAAGATGTGGGAGTAACAACATATGAAATCCTGTCACCATAGCTTACATGTCTCATTTGCTTTTTATTTGCTTTCAATTAATACTTGGAATCGTTTCCTATGATTCTGCCTGTTAGTTTAGCTATCTTTAACATTAATTTTGACTTATGATACACTGTTAAGATAATATTGTCAAGTCTGGATGACAAACAAGGAGATTCAAGAATGTACGTAACCCTCGAAGTTACAGAATGAAGATATGAGCATAAAAGATAATGCCGTTGAAGAAAAGTTTGTGCAAAGATGATTTCAAAACCATAGAATCATGAAACGATGCCGATTTTTTTTCTAATTTTTTATCTTCTCATCATACTTCTTACGATGGGGTTCATTATTAAACTTGATGTGGTTGCGAAGTATGTCAAGAGAAGACTAATGTGGAAGAAGAATTCCATGTGTTTTACTACACGTACGTGTGATGAAATCTTGCAGCAATAACAAAAGACAAAACCTCACCTTAATAATGACACAAGTCGCACGTATTTTTCATTTACCTTCGGTTAATTAGGATTTCGTACAAATTTAACTTTCAGATTAGCAATTTTTATCTTTTTACATATAAATTGTCAAGTTGCGTATACAACATCAATTTTTTTTTGGTGAAAGTACTTGATAGTTGGACCGCGACAGAACTTCAATCCCTCATATAACAAGAAATGATGATTACTAAATATACTTATTTTTAATTAATAACACTGAACAAATGTTGTTAGAAATTATCGTTGAATAACTCTGCATTGACACGATTCATGGAAGGAAAACAGGGGGGTCAATTGGTCAAAGGATCTTCTTGCAAGGATAATCGATTTCAGTTCACACACTTAACTACCAAAAAGAATACTCCGTTAACTTCAACTACCAAAAAGAATATTCTGTTAACTCATTGTCCCTTAACTACCAAAAAGAATATTCCGTTAACTCACTGTCCGTTAATCAATTTCACCTTCAATGTCTAGGAAATTTCTCGCGAGAAATGAAACGAAGTCCAACACGTGTACGTTCCGATGTAGTCAAGGAATCATAAACCCCAAGAGATCTTCGGAATCACAATAGATAAAAGACGACATCATATGCCACAGAGTCATTCGTCCCTTTCGGTATTTCAACAAATCCCCACCAACGACTATATAATAAGCACCACTTCTACTTACCAGCAACGAAACACAGAGAAACCATTCCTCTTCCTAAGAAAAGCTTCAAGATTTCCATTTCCTCCTTAAAAAGTACTCCCGTGATCTCTCTTCGACTTCCTAAAGAACCAAGATGGCTTTCGATTTGTCTAATGGTGCAACCGAGCCAATCACCGGTGTGATCAGGGCCGGCAGCCTCACCAGTCGTGCTTACGTAACATTTTTAGCCGGTAACGGGGAGTATGTGAAGGGCGTGGTGGGTCTAGCTAAGGGGTTGAGAAAGGTAAAATCTGCATACCCGCTGGTGGTGGCGACTTTGCCGGACGTGCCGGAGGAGCACTGCCGTATACTGGTGTCTCAGGGCTGTATTGTCCGTGAGTTCGAGAAGGTGTATCCGCCGGAGAACCAGACCCAGTTTGCTAAGCCCTATTACGTCATCAACTACTCCAAGCTTCGCATTTGGGAGGTATTAAAGCTTAAAACACAAAATATGAGTGAATTGATTGAGTACGAGATATGATAAAATCTTAGCAATCACGCACAAATGACCACTTTAGCGGTTGTCATATCATGATCCTAGAATACTCAAACACGGGTTTTGCACCCCCTTCAAACACTTGGTATTTTATTTATGAAATTGCCATAAGTTTAACTACAAATTTTTTTTTTAAAATTTTCCAATGGAAAATCTGAAAGAACTGCATTTCATATATATAACCTGCGAGGGGGAAGAATCAAACTTGGGACCTCNAGATCATTCCTCGAGGCCCCTTGCCATCCCAAAGCGTAGTCGAGTTGGCCAGGGGCCTCGAGGGATGCCCTCGAGGTCCCAAGTCCAATTCCTCCCCCCCCCCCCCCCCCCGCGGATTATATATATGAAATGCAGTTCTTTCAGATTTTTCATTGGAAAAATTTTCAAAAAAAAAACTACAATATTAACTCAAAGAAAAATAACTCAAATTAATGACCACCGGGCGTTGTCCCCGATAATAACTCCATCAACATGTCATTGGAAGTCAAGCCATGCGCCACATGTAGAAAATCATCAAAGCCTCACAGAGGGGGGAAAACAAAAAGAGACGGCAACAAAGAAAGTTTAACATAAGCACTACGTACACACAAAAAGAGAGACAGTACGATTGATACGTATAAAAAACGCGCAAGAGGAAGTGAGACCCGAGCCTCTTTTTTGTGCTTAACAAAATGTGGATGGCCATCCATGTAGAGAAAGAATATGTAACGTAGAAGTTCGATTTTTTGTTTTTTTGTTTCTATGAGATGATGGCTAGATGAACGACATGTTGAACAAATAAAAAGTCAATCAATATGAAGATCATGACGTGGAACTTGTTCTGTGTTTGAGGATGCCACTGCTCTTCGTGTATTCTTGGACTCGTGCAATTTTTTGTGATCTTCTGCATTCTGCTTGGTATTTCATGCATGAGGTATTGAATGGATATACGAAGTGTACAGATCTTGGGACGTGATGACATAAACTAAATGAGATTTATTCGAATTTAGACTAGAAGAAACAATAAAAGGTTTGGTCGAGAAAGATGCCATCTGCTTTGGGGATTGTCCAGCCTTATACCATATAGAAACATAAAGTAGGATCTTACTCATGATAAATTGGTTGAGTACAACACCCCTATATATATATAAATGTAGATGATAAATAAGATAATATTTAAATTTATCACACTTTATCTCAACTTAATCACCAAGATCTAAACAATAATAAATTACCGCTTATAGTAGTTATCCTACCATGATCCTAGAATACTCAAACCCTCGAAGAAAGCTACACGTACATGCAACAAATAACTTCTTAGTGATTTATCACTAAATTTCGAACCCACCTCTCACTAGGCTGGTATTTGTTGGAAAGTGGTATATTAGAAAGATTTTAAGGATATAAAAAAAAAAAGAAGTGATTTTAGTTCATATAGGTGCGTCGTGACTAATTTTATTTTGGGTATTAATGTGATACCGGCAGTTTGTGGAGTACAGCAAGATGATATACCTGGACGGGGACATCCAGGTGTTCCAAAACATTGACCACCTCTTTGACATGCCCAATGGCTATTTTTATGCCGTGATGGACTGTTTTTGTGAGAAGACATGGAGTCACTCCAAGCAGTACGAGATTGGGTACTGCCAACAGTGCCCTAAGAGGGTCCAGTGGCCCGCTGAGTTGGGACCGAAGCCTCCTCTGTACTTCAATGCGGGCATGTTCGTGTATGAGCCCAGTCTCTCCACCTACGACGACCTCCTCCAGGCGCTCAAAGTCACCCCTCCTACCTCTTTTGCTGAGCAGGTACTTTCAACAGTTCCAAGTTTTCTACGAAAAATTGTCAAAATTAGAGGCTTTGGATTCTGGTTCTTCCTAAAGTTTAATTTTCACCGAACAGCACTGTTAGTTATACTAGAAATCAATTGGGTCTAAATGGTTCTACTTGCAGGACTTTTTGAACATGTTCTTTAGGGACATATACAAGCCTATCCCTTGGATTTACAACCTGCTTGTTACCATGTTATGGCGCCACCCGGAGAACATAGAGCTTCACAAGGTGAAGGTGATTCACTACTGCGCCTCTGCCTCCAAGCCATGGAGGTACACGGGCAAAGGAGAGAACGTGGAGAGGGAAGACATCAGGATGCTGGTGAAGATGTGGTGGGACATCTATGAAGACGAGACGCTGGATTACAGCATTGTTTGAAAGTTTTAAGTGTCTTTTATTTAAGGATGTAATCTTTTTTCAGAAGGTGCCTTTCCACCTTCTCACTTAGTATAAATCAGTTATGTCTTTTATTTAAGGATGTAATCTTTTTTCAGAAGGTGCCTTTCCACCCTCTCACTTGGTATAAATAAGTTATGTCTAGTCCAGACAAAGTTAGAATAATATTGATAAATGAGTGAGAAAGACTTTATCGATATACTAGTATTCTAGTACACAAATATATTTTCTATGTTAGAACTTGGATCGTTGTCTCTGTTAGAACCCGCACGAAAGTATGGGGAAGGTTTTTTTAGAACCCACACGAAAGGGAGACAACAAGGATTTAGAGTCAGTGAATGAATAATTCGCGTCTGCGAGCTGTTCTTTCACTTTGTTTGTTACTTCTGATATATACCTACAAATAAGTGTCGACTTATTTTCTAAATCTATTGTGAGGATTTTGCATGTTATGTATAAAGCAGTTTTCTAAATACAATTTGGTTATATTTTCAACAGTTTAAATCCCTTCTATTAGATAAAGTATGGGGAAGGCTTTTTTATTGTTACTAGTATAGAACACGTCACGTGGATATAGTCGAGAGTAATATTTGAAGTGATATTATTATTTTTTTTGAGATCAAAATAATATAATTCAATTATGTTCTTATTTCTTTAGTGACTTGTTTTAGAAGAAATGTATATTTGATATTCGCAATTGTAATCAGTTCAACGTTAGAAATATTCTTTGTAGGCTTCTGGATTGAAGAAAAATGTTTGATGGTACTGCTGAGAATAAAAGCAAATGAAGAAATTAAAAGAATGAATCGACGTCTTTGTTTTTGTAATCTGTTAAATTGGTTTATGGTTTAGATTTGTAATTTTCAAAACCAGGTGCTTTGCATTTCATCAATAAGAAATGTAAAACGTCCAGTCTTCAACTGCAATAACCGAACATATTTTCAGTTCAAATTTGCTCCATATTTAAGCCTTGTTTTTTATGCATATTTAACCCTTTTTTGTTTTTTTTTCAGTTTTTCTTTTTCTAACAATTTTTTTATTTCTTAATTGATTTTTCACGTATTTCAGTTTCTTTATTTTGTTTTTCAAATTTTCAACTGGTTAATTGTTTGCTAACCTAAAAATGCAAGAAAAAAAATCACAGTTCTCATTAATCAGTTCAATATCTAATTTTTATTTCATTTTAACCAAATTAAAAAGAGAATAATAAAGAAATTTCTTTGTTCTGTTTTTCGTTATCATCACACTTCTCATTTTCCAATGTATAGAATAGATTCATTACCCAATGTTCTTTTAATTTCATCAAAATTTAAAAGGGAGTAATAAAAGACGAGAAATAATGTAATTGACGTAATTAACAGAGGACATAATCGTCCAAAAAATGATTTACAACATTCATACTTTTATAGGTAGACCTGACAAAATTCTGCACGTACTCGCGGGTCGATGCGTACCCAGTTAAAAACCCCGGGTACGGGTACACATATGTGCTACCCATGGAAATTAGACTCGTACCCAAATCGAACCGTATTTTACGAGTCGGGTACGGGTTACCCGTTTTACCTAGATTTTCATACTATATATATATATATATATATATATATATATATATATATATATCCTCTTTGTGCCCTAATCCCTTAACCCTATCTCATTTCTCATATGGTCTCTATTCATATTCTCATTCTTTTCTGCCGCCGCCCCAGCCCTATCTCCATCTCTGCGCCACTGCTCCATCCTTTTCCGCCGCAACCGCCCCTTTCTCTCTTCCATCTTCCCTCAGTCCCTCACTAATTAGTAATCACACATTCACACTCGAGATCTACCTCCGACAGCCTAGGCATCAGCCTTCTCGAGCCCTTCACTCTTCAACGCGACCGTCGACCTTGACCTTCCTGCTCTGCTGCCGCCGCAACCTTCCTGCTCTTCAGTTGTCGCTTTGATGTCTTCTCCCCCAGTCACAGATCGACTACTGACGACCGTCAATCTTTCAGTTCATTACCGATCGAGAAGTTCAATGAATTTATGCATGTGATTATGTATCTGTGTTAATTTTTATTGTATTATTTTGGATTGTGGCTAGGGTTTGGGTCTGCCAATCAAGAAGCTCTATGGCTTTATGCTTGTGATTATGTATTTGTGTTTACGTTTGATTGTATTATTTTGGATTGTGATTAGGGTTTGGGGACTGGGAGTAGATGCTTGCAAATTACAATTGACTAAAAATATGAAATGGGTCGGCAGAAAAAAGGAAAAGAAACGGAAGGAAAGAGAATTTGCGTTACAATAACAACTATTAATTAGCAAAATCAGGCAATAAAATCTGTTTATTAAAAAAAATTAATAAAAAAATTGGTCATTTACGCGGGTAATACCCTACCCGTGTGGTAGGGTACGGATCCCTAAAATGACTACCCGGAAAAAATCGGGTACCTGGACGCTACCGGGTATTACACATACCCGACATATATGCCTTTTTGTCAGGTCTATTTATAGGTAGCGCGCGCGCGCACACACACACATTTTTAGCAACTAAACATTTTGTTTCCCAATATATAAATGTAAGTTTAGATTAAATTTATGACCTAATTGTTGACTTTAAAAGTCAAGTTGTATTATTTTGATGATTCCAAGATTATTGCTTCTAACATTAATCTAACACTTCTATTAAGAATAATTTCAGGACCAATCATAATCAAACAGAACGTGGAATAACAGTGATTATGAATGAGTGAAGATTCAAAAAGAGCCTATATATATATATATATATAAAGAAAAAGAAGGAGAAGAGTTCTTTATGCTATCTCAGATGTTGGTAATCTATCCTGGCAAACAGTGATTACCATATGTGATTGGAGAGATTTTTTTTAGGGTAAACTTTTAGATTGTTATTTTAAAAATATGTAATGAGTGGGGTTTTAAGGAGAGAGATTTAATGTGATTGGAATCTAATCTAATTATATATCAAAAAAGAAGAAAATAACGAATTAAAAGGAACCAAAAAATGATTAATATTTAAAATACATGAAATAAATTAGCTATAATATCCGCCAATGATGATAAATTAGCTATAATATCCGCCAATGATGATAAATTAGCTATAATATCCACCAATGATGATAAAAATAAATTAGCTCTAATCTAATTAGCTATAATAAATTAGCAAACATGTAATAAATTAGTTATAATATACACCAATGATGATAGAAAAGAGAGTTTCAAATAAAGAAAGGGAGATATTTAAGAATCTACACTTTAAATTAACTTTAAGTAATAAGCGGAGGCCTAAAGGTTATAAAAAATAAGTATTAAACTAAAAATGAAACACTATAAATCTAAACAATACAACTATTACAATGAGGAAGTCAACTGGAGCTGGATAAAAATCAAAGATGAACTCGGCAAACAAGAGGATCACAATCCAAATAAAAGAGGTAGGTAACCTTGCATGGTTCACAAAAATTAGTTACGAGTCGTGACCTTGGCAACGAATCAGAATTACACAAACTTGTGTGTAGGTTGAATTACGTTATTGTTTGTTTGTTTGTAGGAATCATGTCTTTGTTGGATCACAGTTGGATTGTTTTAACTATGCGAGGATGTTTTATGGAATTGAAACGTTCCAGACCAAAGCCAAAATGGCGACCAAAATGAGATCAAAGTTAGGATACTCATACGCCACCACGTGCCCACATGTCTATGTAAAGACCTGTTTTTCTTTCTCATAATAACTACTACCATTAGGATGGCCTTAAAGGACCAGTCAAGCGTCTTGGAGTCAGCCAAGTCTAGCATCACCGAGTCAACAAACCCAAACTGGGCAACGCTGCCGAAGGAGTTCTCTTGATTCGATCTACCACAAGTTGGAAGAGCTACACGACCTTGTTTGGTTCAGCGCTGTTTGCGTTTCGTGGCAATATGCTGCTGTCGATTCGTCTCATCTTCTGTTCCTCACAAACTTCCAGTGAATACTAAACCTAACCCAACAACAAACTCCATTGCCTGATGATTATACCGTTTATCCCAGGGATTTTTCTGGCTTGCAGTCTCTGTTTTGCTTACTGTTAAGTGTGTTGGTTTTTCATTATCGAAACCAGTGTTAGTATCTGAAAGAGAAGTAGAATTTTATAAAGAAAAATATTTAGGAGCTGAGATGCATAGATTAGATGGAAAACTGTGGAGTAAATCACAAAATCATCAAAGTCGTACTACAATATAAGCAGGCAATTATCTGTCTCTGTGTCTTAATTACTGTATGCTAACTTTATTCCACGTCAACTAAGAGAATATATTAGCTTCGTATTGTAGGTAAGTTCATCTTGGGAGAATATATTAGCTTCGTATTATAAGTTCATCTTAGTACATTATCTTTATCATAGGATCGTCAAATATACCAAATTTTGATATCGATATTATATTAGGGCAAGTCTCGATATCTTATGCTCCGGTCCTCTCAACCTTGGATCTTCAAAAAAAAAAACCCGTCAAACCTTGGACCCCCATATCCCGTTCAACTTTCACATCACCTCCGTGACACTAAAGCTTCCGTCAGAAGTTAACTCGTAAGTAAATATCACTAAACAGTGACCCCGGTTTTTCGATGAATGACGCGCTACTGCACAAAGCCGCCCTTATTTGTTTTCGTCGATTGAATTAAAGAGCAGGAACTTCCATGGGCCGGGCATATACTTGGTGATAAATTGTCCATTCAGCTTGTAAGAATGTTATCTGTTGTCAACTAGTAACACTGTGTATATATTTCTTGTCCAATTTTAGTTTGGCTCCGCGTTAAAGCGAGTCTCCACAAAAAACTTTCCAACTGATCTTCCTTTTTCTTTGTCAGAAGTCCTACCCACATACTACTAACATAAACATAAGTTTCTTATTCTTATTTTTTGTGCTCACATCCTTAAAATAATGCAATTCTCTTCATTAAATAAAGAAAATAACTAACATGTTCAAATATATGAATTGTACTGGAAAGTTAAATTTTATTTGATGTAACCGTTCCAACAAGAATGGTTTATTTTATTTTTTTTTGGCTTCTTTTGCTTTTATTAAAAATAAGAAGCTACTTTGATCATAGAAAGATCAATCCATTCATCCAAAAGTGCTCCGATCCAGCCCATTATTTTACGCAAACACAAACACTCTCTCTCACACACAGGCACATAGACGCACAAAATCTCTCCCTGGCCTTATCAATGCTTTGAGTCACTCTTCAGATGTCAAACATTAATAATTTTTGTATCATTTTTAAAATCATCCGTTAGCCAATTAGATTTTTGAATAACATATATAGGACATCCAAAATGCAATTTGGATGAGAAATATAAGCCAATTTCGACTAAAAACAAATTATTACCAAATTTTTGGGGACTCAAATGTAAACTATCAAATCTATTTGGGGTCGATTTGGAAATTTGATAAAATATAGGGGGCCAACTCATATAATTCTAAAGGGTTTTTGTTAAAATTTACCACATTTTCATCTGTTAGTGAAAATAAAAAATATGCAAACTTTAGGTTTTGGTTTGGATCAATCAATTATGGATCCCATCCAATATGATTACCAAATTATTTAATAAGATCATCGTGTCAAATATTGTTAACAGGCCTACAAAAACCGTCATGTCAAATATGGTTTCAAGAATTGAAGGGGGCCGGGGCCTGATTAGAAGACGTTGATGGTGGTGGTTCTTCGAGTTGATGGACTTATTGATGTAGGACAAGAATTCCATGGTTTTAGCATTTACTAAGAGTGTGTTTGGATGAAAATTTTCAAATTACCTTGCATTTTAAAATCTATTTATTTCAGAATTCACAATTTATAAATTTATGCAATTGTAAATTTAGTGTTTGGGTGGTTTTGTAGAAGCGAGTATTTTATTTATAGATTTACATTTGAAATATTGAACCCAGATAATTTAAAGGGTTTATGGATACAACTAATGAGATAAAGTTTCCTTTTTTAATGGAAGAGGGTAGCTAAAATTATGGATACAAAAAAGAGTCATTTTCTCCTTTATATTTGTAGAAAGGATTTGTGAAATAACTAGTTTGGACTGATTATTTCTAGATTTTGGTTCACCAAATCACCTTTTGAAATCCGTCATAGAATTTAGTAAATCCATCTTATCATAATCCAAACAAGAAATTTGATGTGATGTATTTTCAAATCTTATATAAAATTAAAATCTCCACTTCAATTGCCTCGTCCAAACACACTCTCAAGATTGTAGGAGTAACAACATATCAAAGCCTATCACCACATCACACATATCACATGTGCTTTTTTTATTTGCATATATGATTCTCCGTTTCAGTTTAGCTATTTTTAAATGATTCTCTCTTTCAGTTTAACTATTTTTAACTTTTGACTGACGATAAACTAATGTTAAGAAAATAATTTCACGTCGGGACGGTGAAAAGGTTTGAGGATGAAGTTACAAAATGAAGATTTGAGGATGAAGGATAACGACGTTGATAAAAAGGTTTGTGCAAAGCTCGACTTCGATTGAATATGAAGATGATTTCAAAACCACAGAGTCATGTGGTGATGTCGATTTTTTCTAGAATTTTATCTTCTTGTCATGCTTATAACGTTGCGGTTGGCTATTAAATTTGACGCGATTACAAATTTTATTTAATAAATGTTGTCACCAAAGAAAGCTCAAATAACTTGTATTGCTCAACCGTTAATTTGACAAGTGATCTCGAGGCACGTAACCTAGAATTCCAAAGTACCTATTATGCGGGTAACGCACAACTTCTCGTCTATGAATTCAGTTGATGAATTATTTTGAAGTGGGAGTATTCAAGTGTCACTTGTTAACCTTGTGGGTACAAAAATAGGTGCGATGTGACCATTTCGCTGTTTCAAGATGACGAATTATGTCAATTAGTACAAGCGCCGAAAGTCTTGCAGCGATAACAAAAGACAAAATCTCAGCATGATAGTACATATTTCACACACACTTTTCATTTAGTTTCAATTAATTATGATTTTGTGCAAATTTAACTTTTGAATTAGTTGTACAAAAGAGGAAAGTATCGAGGTGGAGCTTAAAAACCCAGACATATGGCAAGAAATGATGGTTCCTAATGCCTATACAAAAGGATCTTGTAAGGATAATTGATTTCGCGCACTTTCCCTTAATCAATTCGACCGACCAACTGCCAGGAAATTACTCCCGCGAAACAAGCGACCGACAAAAGTAGACCAAGACGTGTACGCTCCGATCTCGGTGAGGAATTATAACCCCGAGAGATGTTCGGAATCCGAAGGAGACCCATACCAAGAAGCTAACGAAACGACGCCGCTTCAATCACCATAGACGGACGACGACGTCGTATGGGACGCGCAGAGTCATCCACGCGTCTCGTCCATTTCAAAATTTTCGCTATGTAATCAGATCCTTTCCATAAACAAATCCCCACCAACGCCTATATATAATGAGCACCACTCCTCACTTGTATAGCAGTAACCAAACACTGAGAGAACCATTTTTTATCCTCAGAAAAGCTTCCAATTTCCCCTTTCTTCCTTACAAAATACTCCTGTGATCTCTCTTTGATTTCCTTGGAAACCAAGATGGCTTTCAATCTGTTTAATGGTGCAACCGAGCCAACCACCGGTCTGATCAAGGCCGGTAGCCTGACCAGCCGTGCTTACGTGACGTTTCTAGCCGGAAACGGCGACTACGTGAAGGGCGTGGTGGGTCTGGCCAAGGGGTTGAGAAAGGTCAAATCTGCGTACCCGCTTGTGGTGGCGATTCTGCCGGACGTGCCGGAGGAGCACCGCCGCATACTGGTGTCTCAGGGCTGTATTGTCCGCGAGATCGAGCCGGTGTACCCGCCGGAGAACCAGACCCAGTTTGCTATGGCCTACTACGTCATCAACTACTCCAAGCTTCGCATTTGGGAGGTAATTAAGCTACTTTTGCATGGATCATGTTACTTTTTTGTTGATTTATTAACATCTAAAAATTGATTCTTGCTAAGCGATAGTTCACAAATTTTGTCGAAGATGTTGTCTAAGGCCTTGTGATTATTTGCAGTTTGTGGAGTACAGCAAGATGATATACTTGGACGGTGACATTCAGGTGTTCCAAAACATTGACCACCTCTTTGACATGCCCAATGGCTATTTTTATGCCGTGATGGACTGTTTTTGTGAGAAGACATGGAGTCACACGAAGCAGTACGAGATTGGCTACTGCCAGCAGTGCCCAAAGAGGGTGCAGTGGCCCGCTGAGTTGGGACCAAAGCCTCCTCTGTACTTCAATGCGGGCATGTTCGTGTATGAGCCCAGTCTCTCCACCTATGATGACCTCCTCCAGGCGCTCAAAGTCACCACTCCTACCTCTTTTGCTGAGCAGGTACTTTCAACGGTTCCAAATTTTCTATTAAAAGTTTGCAAAATTAAAGCCTTGGGTTCTGGGTCTCCCAATTGAATTTTAATTTTCACCGAACAGAACCGTCAGTTATACTAGAAATTTATTGGGCTTAAATGGTTGTATTTGCAGGACTTTTTGAACATGTTCTTCAGGGATATATACAAGCCTATCCCTTGGATGTACAACTTGATTGGTGCCATGTTGTGGCGCCACCCGGAGAACATAGAGCTTCACAAGGTGAAGGTGGTTCACTACTGCGCCGCTGGCTCCAAGCCATGGAGGTACACGGGCAAAGAAGAGAACATGGACAGGGAAGACATCAAGATGCTGGTGAAGATGTGGTGGGACATCTATGACGACGAGACGCTGGACTACAACTTTGCTGCTGTTCAAACACAATCTGATCAAGCTAAACTCATGGCGGCCTTGAAGAAATTCGGACGCTTCATTACCAACCCAACCGCTGCGTAGCCCGTTCTCCTTCCCTTTGGATTTTGGTTGTATAGATGTTAAAAGGTCTCCATGATTATGGATGGTTGGATCTTCCTCGAAGATTTCCCTCTTTTTTTTTTTGTTCAAAGGATTGTAGAGTCTGGTTTTAGTTGCTCTACAATTTCGTAAAATTTTGGGTTTGTAAGTATTTTGGAACCGCCATATAATGTTTAATTAATGCAAATCGGCAGTTTCCTACAATGGGTACTAATGCGTTTGATGAATGCACTCTATGCTCCTTTGACAAGATCGCTGGAAAACCATCAGGATTATATAAACTTGTGTGTAGGGTGAATTACGTATTTACGTTATTGTTTGTAGGAAATCTATCTTTGCTAGTCCATGGTGGGAATGTTAAACTTGGTGAGTGTGTTTTATGGAATTGAAAGCAAGTTCTAGACCCAAGCCAAAAAGGAGACCAAAGTTATGATATACTCACCCATGCCTATATGAGGACTTTAAGACTCCTTCTCATAATGACTATCAGCAGCATGGCCTCGAAGGACCAGTCTGGCATCATGGAGTCAACAAATGCAAACTGGGCAACGCTGCCGAAGGAATTTCTGGATTCGATCTACCCCAAGTTGGAGGAGCTACACGAGCTTATTTGGTTTAGCGCTGTTTGCGTTTCATGGCATTATGCTGCCGTTGATTCGGCTCATCTTCTGTTAATCACAAACTTTCAGTGAATACCAGACCTAATCCAACAACAAAGTCCATTGCCAGGGGCGGAGAAAGTTTAATCGGGGGGGGGGGGGGGGGCGCCAAAAAATTATTAGAAAAATTAATGGCTACCGTAAAAGAATTAGCGTCAATATTTGATGCGTTAAATGCAAAATAGATTACTTAATTTGACAGTTAATCATACATGTTCACTATTCATACTGATTTACTTAAATTGGTAACAACAAATTACTAATTTTTTATAGAAAAATTACCTCTTATTGTCGATCTATTCTGTATTACTATTAATTGTACGAGAAAAATAATCACGAATAAGTTAAAATACGGCAAGAATTTAAAAGAACTAACTTTGATCTTTTCTTTATAACTGTAACTTTGAAATTTGAAAGAATGAAGATGAACAAGTGAACGAGAAAAACAAAAAAATATGACAGCCGGTGAGACAAAAAGTCAAAGACACAATAAATAAAATAATACATTAAGGTTTTTACAATATAATGACAAGTTTCCTAAATATTTTAAACTTGATTAACCATTACATAAAATAGGTTAATACAAATTTTCAAATTTGGGGGGGTGCCATGCCCCCCTTGGCCATGCTTTGCATCCGCCCCTGTCCATTGCCTCGTGATTCTACCGTTTATCGCATGAATTCTTTTAGTCTTGTAGTCTTATAAAAGAGTGATTCGAAGGCAACAAAGAAAGCTTAAGCGCTACACAAAAAAAGAGGAAGTGATACCATAAGCTTCTTTTTTCTGTTTAAGGTATTCTGGGTGGGTATCCACGCAAAGAAAGAATATGTATAGTAGAAGTTTTGGAAGGCTGCGATAAACTCAACCACTGAAAAATTATTTGTTTTTTCTGATATGATGGTTTGATAAAGGATATGATGAACAAATAAAAAGTCGATAAATATGAAGATCATGGTATGGAGCTTGTTGTGTGTGTGAGGATGCCACGGCTATTCGAGTATTCTTGGACTCGTGAAACTGCTTGGTAAGTAATGCATGAGGTATTGAATAGACATACTAAGTGGACATACCTTGGGAGGTGACGACATAAACTAAAACTCACGTGATTTATTCGAATTCAGACAAGAAGAAAGAAAAAAAAGGCTTGGTCGAGCGAACAGCGAAACACCGTATGCTTTAATTTGGGCATAATCCAGTTCTGATACTATATAGAAACATAAAATATGATTTCGTTTACAATGAATTGGTTGAGTACAACACACCAATTATTTATAAATGTAGATAATAAATAAGAAGACATTTAATATCCATCGGACTTTATCTCAAGCACCAATATCTAAACAATAATAATTACTATTTCTACTAAGTACCCTATCATGATCTTGGAATACTCAAAACACTTACAAATTAAAGCTACACGTACATGCAACATAGAACATTCTTTATTGATTCATTATCAAAATTCAAACCCACCTTTCTTTAGGATGGTATTTGATGGAAAGCGAAACATTAGACAGATTTTAGTTCATGTAGGTGCTCAATATACAACCATTTCTGCTGATGATTACTGTTTGGTGTTGGTTTGTTTAAGACCCTGTTTGGCTTGCGTCGTGACTAATTTTATTCTGGGTATTGTGATACTGGCAGTTCGTGGAGTATGGCAAGATGATATACTTGGACGGGGACATCCTGCAGGTGTTGCACAACATTGACCAGCTCTTTGACATGCCCAATGGCTACTTTTATGCTGTGATGGACTTTTTGTGAGAAGACATGGAGTCACTCCAAGCAGTTCGAGATCGGGTACTGCCAGCAGTGCCCTAAGAGGGTGCAGTGGCCCGCTGGATTGGGACCAAAGCCTCCTCTGTACTTCAATGCGGGCAAATTCGTGTATGAGCCCAGTCTCTCCACTTATGATGACCTCCTCCAGACCCTCAAAGTCACCCCTCCTACCTCTTTTGCTGAGCAGGTGCTTTCAACAGTTTCAAATTTTGTACGAAAAGTTGTCAAAATTAAAGGCTTTGGACTCTGGTTCTCCCCAAAGTGCTAGAAACTTACTGGGCTTAAATGGTTGTGTTTGCAGGTCTTTTTGAACATGTTCTTTAGGGATTTATACAAGCCTGTCCCTCGGATAAACAACTTGATTGTTACCATGTTGTGGCGCCACCCGGAGAACGTAGAGCTTCACAAGGTGAAGGTGGTTCATTACTGTACCTCCAAGCCATGGAGGTACACGGGCAAAGGAGATAACATGGACAGGGAAGACATCAAGATGCTGGTGAAGATGTGGTGGGACATCTATGAAGACGAGACGCTGGATTACGTTGAGGAGTTCTAAATTTCTTTAAACAAGTGTCTTTTATTTAAGGTTGTGACGTTTTCTCGTTGAATGACCTTTCACTTATAGCTTGTTTGCGAGTTTTTTTTAGGAGAGAAATGAGAGGAAAAGAAAAAGTGGCTTTCTTTCCTTTTCTCTAGTTTGTGAGTTTTTAGGAGAGAAAGAAGAGAAAAAGAGAAAGTTTTTTTGTCTCTAAATCTTTCCTCCCCAAATTGGAAGAAACGGAGAGAAGGAAACTCTTGTAAGTAATATTTTAAAACTGCCCGTATTACCCTTCAAATAATGAAGACTAAATTTTTAAAGACTTTTAGATTTTAGGGTTCCTTTCAAGAACTTCTCATTTTACTTACAAACAAATAATTATTTTAAATGTTAGAGTTGACTCAGAACTGATTGTTTTACTTTTAGTGTGACATTAATCAGATTTGGATGTTGGAATGTTTGTAGTCAACTCATGACTACTTTTTTTTTTTCTTTCTATTGTGATATTAACCAGTGATGTAAGACTTATTACATTTATATGGTACGAATTTTGTATGATATCATTGATGACTAATTTATTTTCCTCTTAAAATCATATTCTTTTTTAGTATCATACATCATGATCTTGGTTAGAATTATGACGATATAGTTTAAGGGTATATATGTAACCGAGTGTATTTTCCTTTCTTTTCTGCTGAACTCACAAATAAGAGAAAGGAATGATATTTTCTTTTCTTTCTTAAACTCACAAACAGGGGAAATGAAAGTTGTCTTCCCTTCTCTTCCTTTCTTTTCTCTTCCTTTCTCTTCTTTTCTTTTCTTTTCTCTCATCTCAAAACTCACAAACAGGCTATTAGTATTATTAGTGAGTGAGGGATGTGTAGAAGCAAAAAATGTAAAACAAAATAAATAAATAATAAATAATAGAAAAATATATGAGGGATCAAGAAAGACTCTCGAGATATACTAATACTAGTACAAAAATATATTTTTTATAACAAATATGTGGGCGCAATTTAATCAGATGGACTTGTAAGTCTTTCTGTAGTCGTGCTATGAAAGGGGATACTGTTGTGAACCTATGGATTAAATCTTGTTTTGTTGTTACTCTGCAAGAAGGGAGACAACAGCGACTTAAAGTCAACGAATGAATAAGTCACGTATCTCACATGCTAGCGGTTCCTTTCCTTGATTTGTTACTTTCGATATATACTTTCAAATCTAGTTTGATGATTTTGCATAATATATACTAGCCACCGCAGCACGTGCCATGTGCGTGCAAAGCTAAAGTTAGTGCTATGAATTTTGTGAAAAAAGTAAACTTTACGGACAAGTATTTGTCGTCACATTCAATAAAGTGAGCGCAAATAAAGTTAAAATTGTGGTCATCTTATATCATGCTTAATATTATGATTTTCACAATATCAACCATTATTCTTTGAATGTATTTTAATTACATATTTTGGATGTAATTTGACTACAACATGTGAAATGATTTTCAAACTTTAGAAACCAAACACAACATCTTACGTAGTTATTTAAGATTTAATTATTACCATTTGTGTTAATTAAAAAACATCTTTTGATGCCACGCGTCAACATTTTTATGTAACACCAAAATAGGTGTTACACCAAAATATAATATAGATATAGATAGATATAAAGCGGTTTTCTAAATAGAATTTGTTCTCATAAATACTAATATCTTCCAACGGTGTAAATCGTGCCGTTGTTGTTATACACAGTATACCATTATTGTTGGTTATTAGTGTTATATATATGACCAAATAGTAAGCCCTAGTGAGTTTGCATATTATCGCTTTCAAATTAATTGATGCCGTTAGTTTGTCCCTTTCGTTGCCGTTGGTTGTCACCCATATCCAGAGTTTATAGGTACCCCGAAATTTATTGGCGTTTTCATAAAAAGTATGTCGGCACAATTTGGGTGGTACAAATCTGGAACGGGGTTAGCCTTGCGTTGTTTTCAAAATTATGATTTTGTTTGTTCAGAATTGCAAAGATGAAGTGGCATCTTGTGGTAGGCTTATGAAACAGTTGTTATGAAAACAGTCTTAAAAAACTGTTTTCATTCAACAACTAATACCAAGAGTAGTCTAAGAATTAGTAGCATACACGCCAACCCCGGCCAGTCCTTCCTTCACTTCTTGTCTTTTTGCAACATGCTAACAAACTTTGCGCCGAGGTCATTACGCGCTATTGGTATTTAATGTTTCTGGATATGGTCGGTAGAAGTAGGCGGAGGGTGGTCAAGAGTGCCAAGACAATGAAATCTCTTTTGTTTAGTTAAAGATAGGCCTAATTACACCTATATCCCTGAGTTTATGGTGTAATTACAGTCAATGACATGAAGTTTCAAAATGTAACATAAAGTTATCAAAAATTTTGAAAATGTATATGTCGTCCCCATCCGTTCTAGATTCGTTACAAAAATGCACTTTTTGGCTGATGTCATTCATGTGTATTTTCTAAATGTCAATACTACCCTTATATTGTATATACATAATATAAAAAAAAAATCTAAAATCTTATTTTTTTAATTAGGGTAAACACCTAATTTTCAAAACTACTGAGTTTTTCTCCCCCAATTTCTTTAGAAACCCTAAATCTGAAATCGTCTCCGGCAATCCCCCCCCCGCCCCCGCCCCCCCCCCCCCCGGCGCCGGCAGCCTCCCTCGCCCACCACGCTCGCAGCCTCTCCCCACACCACCCCACCATGTGGGCAAGCCCGTCCCACACCCACGTCGCCGACAATCCCTTTGCAAACCCACGCCGCCAGCAGCTCTCTCTCTCTAAAACCCTATTTCACCTACCTCACCCTACCTCGCTGGGAGCCCCTCCTATTACCTCACCCCAATGGCAGCCCCTCCGTCACCCGAACCTCGCCGGCAGCCCCTCCCCTTATCCCACCCCGGCGGCAACCTCTCTGACATCCCAATGTACTGCCACCGTCCCCACTCCCTCCCTTCCCAAGCCACCGCGACCTCCGTCTGTCCAAGATTCCAATAGCGATCGTGTCAGAGGCGATGCGACGGAGCAGATCCAACGACGATTGGGTAGCAGAGGGCGAGGTTGAGGTGCTTTTGTCCCACGAGGTAGTGGTGGCGGCGAGGCAGTCGCCGGTGCTAACTTGTTCTAATATGGAAGACGCCTGCGGTGGTGGGTTCTCCAAAAGGAGAAGGAAAAGATAGAAGATAAGAGAAAAGGGCAATAATGGAGTAATGGCATTAAAAAAATAACCTTCAAACTCAAGGGCAATAAAGTCTTTTCATTGAAACCGTTAGGGTTTTTAAGATTTCGTTTGGTCAACGGACATAAGTGTAATTTGTCCAAACTATTATCCTTACATATGATTATACCCTAACATCAGGGACATATGTGTAATTAGTCCTTAAAGATAAGAATACACCTTCGTTGATAAGATATCCAGGAAGAAATTCAAAGATGATGTTGAAGTTTAAACGAAACAACGCCCTCTCTCTGCATTTTTATTACTCAACTTTCGTTCTCCCTAATTGTTAGTGAATGAAGTAAAAGTCAAAGTCAAAATATGAGATCGAATTATCATTTTTATAATTAATTTTATAAATTTCTTTTTTTTGGTTTGGTAGAATTTTATAGGGCATGAGCAAATGAGAGAGCAACTCAAAACTTCAAAGTGTGATAAACTTTTTAGAGAGAAAAAATAGAAAACAACACATTACATGTAATGAAACAGCCAAATAAACTTGCATGAAAAATAAAAAAAGACACATTAGCCGAATCACAATTGTAGCGACTTATGATGTCAATTAATGACGGGCAAGAGACAGAAAAGATAATGAAAAAAATTAAATATAGGGGAGTTACGTAAGATAAGCGTATAGAGAAACTAAAAAGTAAGAAATCATTATATTTTGAATTGATTTGCAAATTACTGATATAAGCATTACTATTTTTTTTTCAGGAATGGAAGAGACTAATTTCAATAAAGGGAAAAACGAGTACAACAGAAAATAAGAAAAAGTTTTCATCATAAAAGGAGGCTCCCAGGATGCAAGTTGGGTTGGTTTCTTACGGGTTCAACCAACCCAACCCAAGAAAATGTTGGCCTTTATTCAACCCAACACTTAGTTACAAAATAAATTAGGACAGGTCGTTCAAAATTATAGCGAGCTATGTTGAATTGTGTTTTAAAGCTCATCTATACAAAAAGAAATCATATGTTGTGGCTAAATTCCACAAACAATGAACACCACCTACCGTCGCACTGCGATTCACTGCCGCCCGTCACTGCCTGCAACAAGTGACCGCCGCCACCAACGTCAGCCACCGCCTCCGCCAAGACCACCATCTGCAGTTGGCCTCCAGGCCACTGCCCCCACCACTAACAACCAACACCACCGGCAGCCGCCCCATTATGTGCAGGTGGGGGAGCAAACCAGTTTTCTGTCTCTCTCCTCCGTGCTTAGACGGCAAGTGTCTCCCTTAGGCAGTGATGACAGAGGCCAATGCTACTTAAAAGTGTAAGCTTTATTTCTCTTAAGCAGTTCTCCTACGCAAACCAAAAAAAGAAAAGAAAAAGGGGAGAAATAAAACTCTGAAAATATTTTGATAGCCGATTCACTTTATATAAGACCTCCCCCTTCTTGGTCATATCTATCAGCCTAACAAAGAATGCCATAAATCAACGGAAAGGTTCTGCGAGCTCACAAATCAGTGCCATCAGTGAAGAGATGACCTTAACCAGTAAAACTTCATGCTGTGTTGACTTTTACATCTTATGGCCAATAGCCCTGCTTAAGCTTGTGTACGGGCGCATGCCTACCAAATTCAACTAGGATGGTAAAAGGCTTGATAGAGCTGCATGTCACGAAGGAAACAGAAATCACGAGCTCTACTACTAGTCCACGAATTTGTTTCATGGTGTATTCATAAACTAAAGTGAACAATATATACTAGGGTCTATACTACAAAAATGAACCAGAATCTGATTCACAGAATGACATGCACAAGGATCTCAAGAGAACTTCCAAGCAAGACTTTTTCCCTTTTAAGACATTATTCTTTTCTAGGTAAACAGTCCAAACAAGAGTTAAGACGACACAGATCAGAGCCTAAATTGCTGCACAACGTTCTAATACGATACGTACTGGATATCCCTTCTAACATCTCTTTTAGCTTCCTACTCCGCGTTTAATCTTATTGCTTCAGGCCTTGAGAACACGTTTCAAACAGCGTATTTGAAGCACGCCAAGGCTTAAGAGGGCACTAAGAATAATCTTTTTCTTTGGTGTAAACAGCTGATACATAAACCCTCACATTCACAAGGCAGATATACTAGCTACTAAAGAATCCACCCTAATGTTTAATGCTTGCTTACTTGAAAGCCATAGTCCAGATAAACTTGTCCAAGCAAACTAGGGAATCAAATTTGTCCCTCATCATGTACGAATAAACATGACATGCAACATATGTTTTAGCACTGTCTATCGTCCCAGCAAGGCAACCCGGTCCTTCTGTATAGCTTGTGACAAGTTGATATCAAACAGCTCACATCGGATTGGCATCTCCATTTCATAGAAGGGATTCTTCAAAACATAATCAGTGTAGAGTTCATATATATGCTTCAACAGAGCCTCCATATACAGTGTTCCAGGTTCAGAGACCACAAAAATTTTAGTCCCTGCAAAGAGACAAAATTTCCAATAACTAAAATCACACTCTTGAGAGAGAAATAAAATCCACATCTGGGAGAAAAGAAAAAAAAAGTTCCAGAAACACACATCAATAATAATACAGAGCTATTACCGATTGCATGACAGAGACTGCTGATTTAACTGGAAGCCCACAGGGATCATCAGAATAACCATTTAACAGTTCATTTTCCAATACAAAACAGATGAATTTCTGATCAATGCACTCCTAAATTGGATGATTCATTTGGTCTTGTGGTGATTAAGGAGTGTTTAAACCACAATTGTGATACTTGTGTACCATATCAAAAACTAGTTTGCGTGTCGAACTTGAACAAGCAAAATGGTGTGCGTGCGTGTGTGGGGAATAGAGAGAGGAGAAAGAGAAGGGAGGGGGGGTTGTTCTCTGTTATGAGTGGATGATCGATATTGTTGTATAAGGCAATTTGTTGCTTGGAGTACTTCTGAAATAGAAAACTTGCCTGCATTAGCTCTGAATTAGTTATAAATTCTAGAGTAGTCTACTCTTCTCAAAGAAATTCTCTCTATTCCTTCTGTAATGTAAAAGCAACATCAAATATTTTCATCTACGCCTTAGAAAGAGTGATCCTACTTTATAGTGCTGTTGGCAAATTTACCATAAGCGTGTCAACACTCGAACCAAATGACATAAGGTCTACTCTCCCAAAAGCTTTCATGTGGGAGAAGGGAGTGGCAAGGATATACAACCTTAAACCATCACAAGAAAAATAAAAAGGCCAACGCGGATGGAGACGTATGCTAAATCGTTAAGGGACAGAGAATGATTAAAAATCTGATCAGAGTATGCCTGCTTATTTCTTGCTTTGCAAGATCATGCATGTAGGAAACCCTTTCCCACTTCCCTAGAAGCGCGCATGGACCCAAGAACATTTCAAAATGAGAAACTAATTGAAACTTGCCAGCTCATTTAACCAGAGAGATTAAGATTTCTTCTCTCTATTCCTTCTATAATGTAAAAGCAACATTAAATATTTTCATCTACGCCTTAGAAAGAGTGATCCTACTTTATAGTGCTGTTGGCAAATTTACCATAAGCGTGTCAACACTCGAACCAAATGACATAAGGTCTACTCTCCCAAAAGCTTTCATGTGGGAGAAGGGAGTGGCAAGGATATACAACCTTAAACCATCACAAGAAAAATAAAAAGGCCAAGGCGGATGGAGACGTGTGCTAAATCGTTAAGGGATAGAGAATGAAAAAAAATCTGATCAGAGTATGCCTGCTTATTTCTTGCTTTGCAAGATCATGCATGCAGGAAACCCTTTCCCACTTCCCTAGAAGCGCGCATGGACCCAAGAACATTTCAAAATGAGAAACTAATTGAAACTTGCCAGCTCATTTAACCAGAGAGATTAAGATTTCTTCTCTCTCTCTCTCCCCCCCCCCCTCCCCCAAGCTTTGCATAAAGATAACTCCAGAAATAATCTGATGTCGATGATGTCGACCAATGTGGCCCCCACATGAAGTTAACCCACAGGATCTGTTTTCACAATAAGTTTATTGGGTGCACAAAACCACTGTATCAAAATATAACGAAAAGACTGCAACAAACAACTAAGAACTTTCATCTTTGTCAAGTTACATCTTACGATTCTGTTCTTAGTGGAATTGGTAGGCATTACAGCCAACTTGAAAGAGCATTGCAAATGGGAGCAAGAGTGGAAGAGTGTAGGTTCTGGAAATATAAAAGATTAACTATAAATAAGTATCAGGCCATAATGCATGGACAGTCGGGTAAAACATGTCCAGAGCTAGATTGTACAAAAGAATCCTGGGGGTGTCCTCTTAAAAGGGAAACTTTTAACCTTTCAAATTACATGGTAAATTCCAATATACATCCGCACAAAGTGCATTCATAGAGTGATACACCATCAATAACACTATTGGATTCAAGAAACTGAGCAAATATCAGAAATATAATCTAGTCAATTATAAACTGGTATTACTGGCAATTAGAATGAAGGCATGAGGGATTACTTGTATACAGTATACCCAAGGCAGATAATTTTGGAGCAACATATATTCGTCAATAATGGACCAGATTATAAAGAAATAAAAGAACATTTAGAGGTACCAGTAAGAGACTGGAAGCAATGGAGATCAAAAGTGTCGGCCTCGAGGAGTTCGATCCCTGAGCATCCTGCAACCGGTGATAACTGCTGAGAGATCGCGTGCATTGAATGCCACAAACTGGCCAAGCGTAAGCTATCATTCGTATCCATCCGCCCCGCGGAGCCATAATCCTAACATTTTTGTTCTCAAATTAATCCGAGCAATTTACAAAAGTTGTAGAATAATGTATACTATCTTTCCCCGGAAATAATAGTATCAAAGTATGTGCACCTTGTAGAAAATGAGACCGCCTGATTTGTTGATGATGTAGAGGCTGTAAATAGCTGCCATTTCGATTTTGACTAAAACAACAGAGCACGAGGTTGCGTCTGGCAGTGTTTTCAGTTCACTGTTTCATTTCAAAGGAGACAAAAGGAAAAATTAAGACAATATCATATTTTTTCTCTCACATAAATTTGCTTGTGTTCCATTTAGTTGTGTTGCCTGGTATTGTAACTCAGCATATTTTCATCCATGATCATAAACACGAATTATTTAATTTTCACATCCATTAATATGACCATGCAACCGGCATACTCTGTGCTCAAAACAATCAGTGACAAACATATTGCAATTCATAATACAGATCTATGCAAATACAATACTGAGATACATGGGTCAATGGCATTTAAGAACGATAAACGTTTATAAAATGTTATTCAAAAAAAGTTCAGGTAAGGTGAAGCGAATATGCAACTGATGGAATCGCAAAACACTTGCACTGTGAATTAAGTGGCGGAACCAGGATTTCTCTCCACGGGGTGCCAAAAATATATCGAATTCACTAAATTTGTTTTTAGGAGTTAGAGACCAAACTATTTGTTTCCATATAAACGGTCAAACATTTTTGCTACCTCTTAATTTGATTTGCATTTTTATGTGCATTATGCTTGTTCTAGGTAAACATCTTAATTTAATGTGTGCATTTTCAACTGGGAAGTACCAAACTTAGTGAGCTCTTAACAGGTAGCATTACATGGATGTTAAAATTCATGTGTGGCTTTACCATGTGATAGCACGCAAGATGAGATTAAAGGTGGACTGTTCTTGATTCATTATATGATATACACCTTTTTTTCTTGTTTCATCTGATTGAAGCCCAACCATTTGGCAATGAATTTCTCCATAATTCAGACAAGTTTTCTAGTTTGAAGCCCAACCATTTGGCAATGCACAGTAATTAGGCACATACGATCACCAGAAACCATAAATTTGGATAGTCAATTCAATTGATGGCTAGGGAACTTTTGAAGAATTGCCTCGCACTTGTGACAAACTGAAAGTAGTAACCTTAACACAAACGCATGAAGTTAAGCACGATATGGAGTACTTTTTTAGCCTCAAACTCACTAAGGTAGACGCTCTGAGATTAGGCATCAAGCATCAATGTACGCGCGCACAGAGAGAGAGAGAGAGAGAGAGAGGCAATCTGCCACTCCTGGCCGGGTGACAGAATCAGTGCAGTTGTCTCACAAACGACTAAATACAATTGGCATTGGCCAAAAAACAAAAAAAGTGAAAACAGAAATTTAAGCTAACGCAAATCTTGAATTTCAAAACACTACATTTGACCACCCATATTTGCATAACCTTCAAACCCTAGCTCTGAAAATTAAGGTTTGTCTTACAAGAAGACACGGCACAAGATAAATACCAGGCCCCATTTCCAAATAGTGAGCATTCATCACCATCATTATTCCGAAAGTAATCACTTCAACAATGACAAGCATTCAACAAGGCAATGATATTGTGTGTGCACGTTTGTGTGTGTTTGTGTGTGTGCGTGTGCGCGTGTTTTAGAGAGAGAGAGAAGCAAAGAGAACTTGAAGAAGACACAATTATTGGGTTTGTGAGTAAGAGAGAGATAGAGTGAAGATGACTATTCGATGATGCCTGTTGTACCAGATATAGAATATATCTTTTTTCGCAAGGGGAGAACATGCATGTACAGTATAGGGCTTGCTGGCTTCAATTTTCACCACCCAGAAAAGCCAGTAATAGACTAGAAGAATCTATTTCATACAGAAATCAACAAACAACTGTTCGTGCATATGACAACGTCAATCATGTCCAAATATAGTAACGGGCAGAACCTACCAGCCTGCTGTGATTTATACCTTATTATTTCACTACTTACATCAGGTCTACTCTTGGTAGTGAGACTATTATCTTGCTTCTGCTGATTCTTCTTCTTCTTATAGTCTTTATTTAATGGTGGAAAAGATATGTCTAAATATGTTGTTCTTCTCTATAATGAAATTCCAGATGCTGATAATCTGATTGTTACCTTTTCTGATACCTGGTCGTTAAATGAAAAACAAATACGTAGGGAGACATGTACTCAGGGATAATCAATTAAGCTTGATAATCAACTAAGCTTTTCTCAATTGTCCATTAAACTTGACAATCAACTAAGCTTGGTCATTTCTACTCCATTAAGCTTGATAATCAACTAAGCTTTTCTCAATTGCAATATAGCATCTCAAATTCTCAATCAACATGTACTCAGGAATCAAATCCATCAATATATGAAATAAATGAAAATCAAATTAGGAAATCAAATGATCAATGATCAATCTGAAAATGCATACCTTATTCCTTAATCTGAAAATGATGAAGGCAATTGACTAATTGAACGGTCACCGGTCACGGTCGTCGCTGGTAGAGGGTTTTCGGCCACTCGGCCGGTGGAGTCCTCGCCTCGCCGTCGCCACTCGCCGGTCACTGCTTCCTCTTCGGTTGACGGTTGTTCCAGATCTGAAGAAGACCGCCTCTGCAATCGGCGCCTCCACTCGGCTAGTCGACTGTCCTTCCAGATCTGAGCTGAGCTCTCCAGAGAGAGTCGACCCGAGGAGCCCCTGCCCGGTCGACGAGAGTGAACCTCTCGATTTCTTCAAAATTTTCCGATCAGATCGATTCGATTTTGAACAAATCAGTGCAGAGTGTACGATTTTCCCTTACTATATAAATACTGCAAAATGGTAATTTCGTGCATGCAAGCATTAGGCAAAGAAAATTTCTTCTTAGGCTGGAGGGAATGGTTGAAGGTTGGGAAGTTCTAAAACCGAGTTTGAGAAGGCAAGGGTGGGGAATGGAAACAATATATCAGTCTGGGATGACTACTAGATACCAGAGATTGAGCCACATTTCTCTGAGATCACAAAATCTCAAACCAAACTCTGCAAAAAGAAATTGAAGGTGTCGGACTTGATTACGAGTAATAGATGGAATGACACCAGAACATAAGTTAATGTCAAGAAAGTAATTATTTGAAGAAAATTCTCTAATAAAGGTTACTTGTACTTAGACTTGGCAAACGGGTAAACCCGTCGGGTAATGTTTTTTTAGTTAATCTTCAAAGTTAACTCAACCGAATGTTTTTGGAATTAATATTTTGCTAAAATTACGTTAGTTTTTCCAACACAAAAACGACGTCTTAGTCCAATTTTTTGAAAAAAACATTCATTATGCGAAAAATAAGAGAGGTGATTTTCTTCAAACTAAATCGGTCGACTTCATTGGCAATACAGTCGATTGTAAGCTTTCATATTTATTTATTGTATTCGTATATCTACAGCATCCATGTTTATACATCTAATGCTAGTATTGATATTTTCAATATTAAATAATCAGGCTATCCAAAATCGTTAATTAGGACCTCGAAATCCTATTTTAAAATTGAAAAGGAATACAATATTTCCTAGTTTGTGCATTCATCTGTATGTTTAATTGTAATTTATCTTTAAAATTCAAAAAGTGAAATACTATCCAACAAACTGCAAATTTAACTGTCAGCGGTGCAACTTAATAAAGTTAGTTGGAAGTCTGAAGAGAAATCGGGTTGGATATATCGCAACCACCATAACTCCCAAACGTGGTTTCACCAATCACCTCAAAACAAAGAGGCGTCCATCCATCATCTTCACTTCTTGCATTTCCATCACCGGTGTACCTCTCTTGTGCACACCATTAGCCATGTACCCGACCGCACTGTAAACTTACTCTCTGTCTCCCGAGTAGTGACTGTAACGGCTCCACGACAGCCAAACCCACCTAACTCGAACCTTTAAATACCCCCCCAGTTTGACTCTCTCCATCGCTCTCTCTGCGAAAATCGGAAATGGCGGTGAAACCAAATCCGACGGTGGTGATCAACAAGTTGAGATTCACCTACCCCGGAATCGACGGCTACCCTCCCCCCGGCTCCAAGCCCCTCATCGACGACTTCTCCCTCTCTCTCAACCCCGGCGATCGCTGCCTCCTCGTCGGATCTAATGGCGCCGGTTAGTTCGCTAGAAAGTTTTACATTTTGTCAGTGGTGCACCTTTTAGCGGCAAATTATAGCATGTAATGCTTGTTTTGTTGTTGGTGCACTTTTTTTGAGCGGTAAATTGTGTTTGTGTGACAATGTTAATGTTATGTAGGGAAGACGACGATTCTGAAGATATTGGGAGGGAAGCACATGGTGGATCCGGATATGGTGCGGGTGCTGGGGAGATCCGCTTTTCACGACACGGCTTTGACGTCTTCCGGCGACCTTTGTTATCTCGGAGGAGAGGTTTTTGCTATTTACTAGCTTATTTAAAGTCGAATTGACAAAAGTGTTTATGGCTGGAATTTTGGTTGCTTTTGTGCTTGTATCCAGTGACCTTGGAAATAAGTGTGGGGAAAAGTAGGAATCTTCCATTTGATTGATTTAATGCTAAGCTAATAACTTGGGAGAATTGATAAAAATGCACTCTGGTTTGCACCACTTACGTTTCACTTTTGTCGTTGGCAATCTTTAGTAACAATTTTTGTCAGTCCTGTAGTCCTATAGCGACACTTTTTGGGCTTAAGGTACAAAAGTGGAGCGCAAGTAGTAAAGAGTGTGCTGAAGTTATAAAAATTTCCTTATCATTGTCTAATCCTTTGCACTGTTTGGGAAAATCTGTGTAGAGGCTTTTGTGTACGTTTCTTTTGATGATTCTTACGAGATAGGATTTTAGTGAATTTTGCAGTACTGGTCATAGCAATCTGTATTACATAATTTATGTACCTTATGAAAGTCCTTTTCTTTTAATGTGTGGGTGTAGTGGCGGCGAGAAGTGGCTTTTGCTGGGTTCGATGTGGCAATACAAATGGATATTTCAGCTGAGAAAATGATATTTGGGGTCTCAGGGGTCAAACCTGAAAGGCGAGCAGAACTAATTAAGGTATGATGATGTTCATTACTGGAAAAAATATACAACTTAATTGAACTATTTGTCGGTTCAAAGTATATGCTTCAGTTTAAATGGTTTTGAGCAATCCCGTGTTCCATGAAACACTTCTTCAAGAATAACCTCACACGTGTAATTATCTGATGATCTTTGCGCATCTGTGAATTTTAACTCGAAGATAAGTTTGATATCTTTTCTTAAGCACAACTGATGATAATACTGTAGCTTTTTTATTGCAAAGTAATTGATTTGTTGCAGTATTGAATTGCTCTGTGATCTCGTCTTTAACAAATATAAGGGACTTGTTCTAGGTTCAAGGAGTAAGAAGAGATAGGGCAGACTGAGTATAACATGCATAGAAGTAGCAAGAAAGGAGTTGTTTCCTATAACACGTATAGAAACAAGAAGTAGGATTGGGGACAGTAGAAGAAAAATATAGATGTAGCCGATCATCACTAGACTTGCACAGTTTACCGCAGTTAAGTTGGTTTTTGTTTATATGGTACTTTAGGTTTTAGACGTCGATCTATCGTGGAGAATGCACAAGTGTTCTGATGGCCAGAGAAGAAGAGTGCAAATCTGCATGGGTCTCCTAAAGCCATACAAGGTTATTTCATGTTGTCAGCTGTTACATTTGTTCATCCTTATTGTGTCCACGTTTCATCTCCTTCAGGCATTATTGAGCTCTAAGGCATCTTCTTTTTATCTAGGTTCTACTTCTTGATGAGATTACAGTTGACCTCGATGTGCTTGCAAGGGCTGACCTTCTAAGTTTTCTCAAAAAGGAGTGCCAGGAGCGAGGGGCTACAATTGTCTATGCAACACATATATTTGACGGTCTTGAGGACTGGCCATCTCGTATCGTAAGTCTTGATCCCTCGATGATGCCCAGAAGTTCACGTCCTTGTTAATATAAATATTACTGGTTTTAATCGCAGGTGTATGTGGCTCATGGAAAGTTGCAACTAGCAAAGCCAATGGATGAAGTTAAGGAGAGCAGCAATATGTCACTAATGGTCAGTTTCTCCACTTCCATTCAAAACCCCGATAATATCTTAATATTCTTGATTGTTCTACTATCTACACATTCAACACGATGGATTTAATTCAATTGGGTCGGCAAGTTAGATTTCTCAACTTACGCATGCATATTTTTTTGGAAATTACTCAACTTGATTTTCTGGATTTGCAGAGAACAGTAGAGAAATGGTTGAGGAAAGAAAGAGACGAGTTGAGGAAAAGGAGGAAAGAGAGGAAGGCAAATGGTCTTCCAGAATTTGAGAAACAAGTTGACGGGACTCGCGTGACTGGAGATCCAGCCCGTGCATTGAACAATGGTTGGGCTGCTGGAAGGCTGAATTCAACCGTGGCTGGCGCAGAGAATTTTGTTCTCAGCTCAAACAGAGTTATTAGACAATAGGTGGATAAAACTTTAAGGAAACGCTCGTCACCGGAAACTGGGCTTCACAATTTGTTCAAATTGTGACGATTGTGAAGGATCTGCAAAAGTTTTTGCTTGCTCCAAGTATGGTCGGTACAAAAGACAATATATACAGGATGGGTAGTTAAGAGTTGTAATACTTGGCTTGGGCCAGGGAAACTAGAAGGTAAGTGGCTTTGGCATCTATGTTAGGAATTTGCTTCGTTACAGAAACGACGTCGAGGCATGTTGCAACGCTTTCTTTAAGTTTGTAATTGTCTTCACTTGAATTGGTGTGCAATCGGCACTCCGCAAATATCCAAGTCAATGCAAATCATGACGTTGAAGAGTGTGTGCAGAAATGATGAACACCTCAAAGAAAAAGTGTACGAATTTTTGAACAATATTTTTACAAAGAAAGAATTGTGCATAAGTTCGTTATGAATTACTATAAATGATATATAGAAAGCTAAAAGGGGGAGAAAGAGGACGCAGAAAAGAGCAGCGAAAAGATAGCAATAGCTGGGCATCATGGCATCCAGCTAAGTAGATTTTCATCCCTGGAACTGTAGTGAATGGGTTCTAGTCCGTAGTTGTGAAAGGGATGAGTGAGCAACTCGGTCAAAAGTCCATAGCTGATAACAAAGGACGAAACTTAGCCTCCCCAACTAAAGCACTTAACGGAATAGACACCAATCCAGATGGAACTTTAGACTAGCTTGGCTGGCAAAGTTGTTTGGTTTGAAAACCTCTCGATTATCAAGTACGCCAGTATGGAAATTGGTGCAGATGTCAAATGCACCAAACACAATTGGCAGTACTGTGAGGAGTATGTCGCCAAAATCTTGTCATTTGTAAAAGTAAGAAAGGGATGCAGCTTTAAGAATAAGATACATAAGACTATATTAGGCTGCCCCCATTGACACGTACGTAAAGTTGCTAGGACTCGGGTAGAATTGTTATGAGCAGTGAGCTGACATAGCCAACTCGGATACTATCTTGAGAGCTAGCTACGATGCCCTCAACTAGCCTTATGATTGGAACTAACATGGACAATAACTGGTTGCAGGTTATGACAAGCACAACGGTTGGCCTCCTGATGAAGAGGGAAAGGAGTAAGGGACAACTACTGTTACTGTTGATGTTCGCTGATGTTGTTGGCTAAAGCATTTCTGCCGAGGGTACTTCAAGGCCATACAGTCAGAACATCTGGGCAAGTGAAGAACAAATGACTAGCCGTTTCTAGGTGACAGAATGCACAGACACTTGCAACACGAAGACCCTTATTTATGAGGGACTTCTGTAAAGGAAGGCCAAAGATTTGCACAGTGCAGGGTAAAGAGTGTAAAGGTAGTGCCAGATGTGTGGAGAGAGCTGCGCCTGGATTGTAAAACTAAAATTGATTCTCCAGATATGCAGATTTAACAGTGAAAAGGCCATCCCGAGTTGTATCCTAAAGCATTAACTGTGAAAAGACCACACAGATGTAACCTCCATTATAATCTGTCGATCTCTAATGCTCCGGCTTTATTTATGTTCATCTGTCTCATGCTATGTTTTACTCTTGAGGGCAAGTTTTTGCTGCAGTGAGATTTATGCAAACTCTACATCACGAAAGAGCTGTAAAGTGAAAGTTGATCCCAGCAACATGGTACCAGCTAGTATCAGAAGCCCTAAGCCACGCAACACAGATCATACAAGTAAGATGAAGCGCAACATCTCCATGTAGGCATGAGATCCAGCTCAAAAGTCCTCAACGATCTTTCCATCAAGCCTGCATCATTCTTATATCAAGGCATCTTTAAAAAGAATTAAGGACAACACAATGTCCTTCTCCATCATGCAATGAAATAGAGAAAGCATTACCTTCTTAGAAATAGTGTTATAGACCCACTCCAGCCCCTCATACAGCCCCTCCCCAGAAGTAGCACATGTGCTCTCGATGTGCCTGCAATAAGAGCACAAAGTAATAATCTCCAGAGATCAGGGAAATAGGCACACCACCATATACTAACAAGCTGTCAACTGATCAGAGTAGGACTGGATTGTTTTTAGAATTTGCTTGGACAAAAAGCAAAAATTAAGACTAAATCTACAGCTGATCATTTGTTATTAATTTTAAGTACTTCATATTCCCGTCCCTCCACATCTATCAAGTCAGACATTGTCGCTAAAATTTCAGAGAAAAACACACAAAAAGCCTCATCACACTATATCAAATTGCTTTGCACAGAGCATAACTCAAGAAGCCTCATATCATTCAGCAACCACCCTTGGTTGGTTAGAGATTAGTGGATGATCTTAAGCTTAGAAATAATATTGGTGACTGATCAGGATATTGCCAAACTCCATTATGTTGAGACATACACCCATGTTATAGACCAAAACTTACCAGTGACTTTGCCGTACGGAGTGAAGATCAAGCTTTTCAGTTATCTCGGTAGCATTCGTGGCATGGGGAAGATCTTGTTTATTTGCATATACAAGCAGCACAGTATCCCTCAACTCTTCCTACACTGAACAGTCACTCTTTAGGGAAAAAGTAACACATACCAAAATACATCAAGGAATAACAAGAAACACTTCTTATTGTCATACCACATCAGCTTAGTGCCAACCAGAGCTAATACAGATGCAGTTGATCAGCAGTGTCTCTACATTTTTGTCAATACATGTGCTTCGGTGACAGCTTTGCTCTTGGGGGTGACATATTCAGGAACCAGGATAGGGTTCCTTCAACTTAGTGATCATATTTTACTTATTAATAAAATAAATGAAAGATTGTATGGTAAGTTTCTTGAAGATCGATGGTCTATAAAGAGGTTTGTTTTGCTCTTCTATTTTTCCTTGTTAATTTCCTTTGTAGTTTTTTGTCCATTATACATAGAACACTTGCGATCCTTTTCGTGTAGTGAACTGCATTTTTTTAGCCTAAAAAAAATTTGCGAATTAGAACATCATGAGCCAATGATACAATATGCTATATCTGATGCATAAAGAAAACATAACAACTAACAAGGGGCATTAAGTGAAGTCCTGTAACCGGCCACGTTGACGATCCTTACTGAGGTGACAGATATCTGTTTTAACACTATCACTTTCTGCTACTCCATAGCCTAACTGAACGTTTAAACTACCATATTTGTTCCTGGGGAAGGAGGAAGGGAAAAAAGATATGATTGCTCGGAATTTATCAGATAACATTTGCTTGGATAGGGGGAGTAGAAGAAAAGGATCCACGTAGCCAACAACAACTAGTTTGGATATAAGATTAGATGATAGTGAGCAGGGGCGGGGGCGGAGTGGTGAGGGGGGGTATTCTAGAGCAACTGATTATGAAGTTCTCCTTACCACATTCAACATCCTCTGCAGCAAGTCCCTAGCTTCAATGAAACGCTCCCTATCACCACTATCAATCACAAAGATAAGCCCGTGAGCGTCTCTGAAGAAATGTCTCCACAAAGGTTCACTCCGCATCTGGATATGCTCCACATAAAAATTAGAAGTCGATACAAATTACATAAATGGAAATTATAACATCAAGACCAAAGAGCGCAAGACAAGCAGCAAAGATAAATAGAAGTCCACGACTTCAAACTATCTACTAGATTACTAATAACACCGTGCATGAAGCCACAATGTGTTCAAATGCCAGTGGTGGCCAGTTACTAAGTCACGTACACTCTAAAAGGAATTAGTCAGTGTTTTCTGCTAGACATATGTTTAACTTTTGAAACCAAATACCAGAAAGCACAAGATAGGCCTTCCTTGTAATTTCTATTGCAAAACCACAACTTGAAATCTGCTGAAAGGACGCACTCATCAATTAGATTGGAAATGATTTAATATGTAAGCCACAATGTGTCATAAGAGATCACAAAATGAATTTTTTCAGAAGAGCCAAACTCACAAGCAAAAAAAGGGTTGCTGATACTTAAAACTGAAAAGCCAACTGTAGACAACAGAGGAGAAGCTTATGAGCTAGTCTCATTAATCAATCTTCAGAAAAATTTGAGTATAACACAATACTAAAATGTGTGGCATTCTACTTTAAAAATCGGGTATTGGACACACGACAATTGAGTCGTTGTACAAGATATGTCTTTGATGTTAGCTTATAAGATACGCTATACTACAATTTCGTTATATTACGAAAGTGTGCATAATGCCTTCAATTTATTACGTTGTTGAGTGATTACTCACAAGGTGGATGATGTTCCATTTGAGCACCGTACTGTATGGAACCTTGACTTTGGGTTCATCACCCCCTTGGGTGGGTCTCGCATCCATGACGCGGGGTTATCTTCACGGGTGCCATGCTCTTATCATGTTGATAGCCACTTGATGCTTAGGTGGCTTGATGAAAGAGATTCAAATGCATATCATACAAGTACTCTATTCCTAGTGACCAATATCAAAAGTGTCGTGTATTGGGATTTGTTTGCTGTTTTCCCGTGTTTGGGGTTGAATTTGGTGGTTACTAACGTTTCAAGCAGTATAATACAAGTTCTGTTGCACCAGAATCATATTTCACCAAAAAGAAATTGGGTGCGTAACATCATGTACCTGGTAAGCACCAAGATCCCAAGCGATAAAGTTGATGTCCTTGTATTCCATAGTCTCCACAGTAAATCCTGATCAGAAACAAATGAGTTTCAGTAGCCAAAACTGAAGTAATTGCATGCAAGACTCTTTTGGTGCAGGAAGGGACTAGGAGGAAGGCAAGCACAGTAGCAGAGGACCCCTTAATTCAAAACTTTGCCCCTTTTGTGGTTCAACGAAGGACAGAACTATATAGCCATAGCATCCCAAACATCAAACACATAATATTTACACCTATTAGACGGCTTGGAGAGCAGGAGAGAACCATGAAGCTCTCTTCCAAAATTGTACTCCACTGCCAATTAATAAGCCTATCATGCCTACATGCCAATCAAGTTTACTTCTCTTCACTTTGTTTGGTTGTTTTCGACTTTTGTGTGTGAAGAAAGCCTTTCATAGAGTGATGGAAGCATCCTAGGAAAGCAAACCAGAGTTCTAAGCTTTTATGTTGCAGCTTAAGAATGTGCTTTGGTAGGATAACATTTTCTCACAATTAAGCTAACAAGAACAAAATTAACAGCCAATGGATCCAATATAGAGAGGTCAAGTTGCATCCATGCATGATAAAAACTGAGAACATACCAATTGTAGCAACAGTTTCGACGATTTCTCCCAGTTTGAGCTTGTACAGTATGGTGGTCTTACCAGCAGCCCCAAGCCCCACAAAAAGTATTTTCATCTCCTTCTTGGCAAACAATAGCGAAAAGAGCTTGGTAAAAGACAACCCCATCTTTCTTATTCTTTTGTCCTGAGGTACAAGTCAGAGGCCAATCCCACCTAGAATGAAGTATGGCATGGATTCTGGGTGTATATGTGTAACTGTAGAGGGCAAAACAGAAAGAAAAAAAAAAAAAAGAAGAAGAAAAAATGAAAGGAAAAATTCAAAAGAGGGAAGAAACTGTAGGATCGCCGGATCGGTACATTAGCTTGAATATTGGTAAGAATATACCAATATAACGAAAGTTTGAAAAAAATATCTAGCTAAGAGTAATAATTCACCTCTACATATTAATGCACTTGGAAGTAATAAAAACAGCTGGGCATTTCAAAACGAGTATAAGATGCCAACACAATTTTCACATTGAGGTTACCATCGACTCAATTGACTAATTGCAAAGGTTCCATCATATTCAAAGACGGTGCCTACACCCTGCTAACTAGCTTTTAAGGTAATTGGTCCATTATAATCAAAGACTCTGCGTTCGCCTTGCTAACTTGTTAATCAAAGACTGTGACTACGCCTTGCAACCTGTTTTTAAGATAGTCGTTCCATCACAATCAAAGGCTGTGCCTACGCCCTGCTTGAATGTGATAGTGCCAAGGTACATACCGGTATGTGAACTCGCGATTGCTTTTGGGATTTTCTGACCAATCTACCGTGCACTTGTGGCCGTTTGGTGAGGTTCTTGCTCTATACTATTGCAGTCTTAAAGTGTGTCAATGAGTGTTGCCTGGAAAGAAAAATTGTAAGAATTTGTATGTGCAATTTGGCTTATGTGGAGCACCTAAATCAGACACCTCGAGACGTTAAGATGAGCTTTTCTTCTCTCCATGAGGTCCTAGACCTGGGAGGCTTGTGCTAGTTATTGATATCTGAGGTTGCCAGGGACACACTTCAGTCTTCACAATCCCAAGTTTATGATTATTGAATGAACAGTCCAATATATAGAAACTAAAACTGTAGCCAAGGAATGCAATGTATCTAAGTCTGTTCCAACACAACCTTTAGAGGGGTTTATACAGAAACAAAACAGAACTGAAAACTACCAGATATTGTAACATGTCAATGAGCACCGCGGATAGAACTGCAATATGGATGGATCCAAGAAAATCAATTATGAATATAGCTTAGGCTTTACGAGTAACCTATAGTGAATGATTCCAAACTCATCACGAGGAGTTTACAAAAGCAATTTGGAAGTCCCCAAATGGGATTTGGCGTAGTAGCAAATCTTTCCAAAAGCAGCAATAAATGAATGATTCATCAAAGGAATACAAGCACTCTTACATGGTTGAAATTGAAATATAAGGTTGGTTTGGACTTTGGACAAGCAGATGGGGAAGATCCTACTAATAAAATTCCTCAGTAGCCAAATTTGGACGCCATGATTGCAGTGTCTGAAAGTAAACTTCACTGAACCTTCCGGGTTCATGCTCTTCTTGGGGGGGTTGTATAGCACTTCCGTTGACCTCCAGCTCTGGACTCCGATGAGGAGCAAAAATATTGAATCATTTAACATCGTTTGGCGCCATGTCACGTGCTGCTGTCAAGGGCTGTATGGAATTTATTATTACGGAGACATTTTTTGGATGAATTTTGACGGGTTGTAGGAACATACATATCGTCACAGTTTGATGTAATATTATCGGTGATATTTTTGTTAATAATTATAATTATAATTTTTAGCAGATCTTTTATTATTTAATGATGCTAAATAAAGTGACACTAACAATATTTTAAATGATCATCGATTGTCGATATCTTAGAGTTGTACCTGTCAACCTTCAATTCGGATAATGAGCAAAAAAAGTTCCAAATTTTTACAGTGAACGGACATTGACAAATGAGACTAGTCATCGTTAAACAGAAATGATTTTGAATGCTAACGGTGCTTCCAATACTCCCTAAGCAACTCCAAAGGACCTGGACTAATGTAAATAGGATCTGGGTAACTTAGCATGAGCTAATTCATTCTCCAAACTACTTTCCATACTGTTCTTTTTATTTAAATTTTGCTGATACGTCACTTGTGTACCTACAAGGTTCTATCAAGTAATCTTAAGGAATCGGTGAATCACCATGCAAGCCTCTTCGGTTTTCCTAAGTACCAACTCTCTATTTCCTGATATTAGCATCAGTTTGTTAAAATATTTTGAGTAATTTCTACCGTAACGCATCTATTAGCAAAATGGCAGGTTATACATTGTCACGGCCAATGAGCATGTTATTACAGCCTCATCAATAACTTTTGCCCAAAGTCAAATTTTGTTTTCTTTGGCTCAATGGACCATTTTGCATTGATTTTTGTCTTTACATTTTCTTCAAAACCGCCTTTCGTCTCTCCCTCTCTTTGCGGCCAAACAATTTAATCTTGTAATTGCAATTTTGACATTACAAAAGAGAACCCGAGTGAGGATCATCACTAGTTTGTTGTGTAGAAATGCGACTAAAGAACAGATATAGTTGACATGTAATTAATAGCAAAAGCGTGAAATACGCAAAATTGACACTGATAACGAGGGTAAGGATCGACCTCGTCCAACTTTATATAAGAACTTGATGACCTAAAATGTGCAGGGCGTCAAGAACGGGATCGAAGAGAGAATAGTATGAACTTGATGACCAAAAATGCATTTAGTAGTTGGACAGGCTAGGACGGACTTGCATCTATAAGTGAACAATTGAAGCTCCATTTCGACAGGCACGCCGCACCTTTCAGACGCCCTCTTAGTGAACCACATTTACTTCTGCACTAAATCTTTCAAAATCCTTACTCAAGACATAATGCCGCGGGCATGATACAAGCAGAAAAATGTGTAAATGTACATACAGTGCATTTAGTATACGATGAAACCATAAAACAAATCACTCAAGGGAAGTAATAAACATAGCGATATCTCCAATTAGACACCAGATTAAGCCCATTAACTCCATCCAAAGTCATGCCATCAAGCCTGCCACATAAAAAGATTATATCAGCATCTATTCGAAGGAAAATGAAGCCAGTCAAGTCCTTGTAAGTAGAACAAACCTTGTTAGCGATATTGTTCGAGAGCCAGTCAAGTCCTTCATAAAGCCCCTCCCCGGAGGTGGCACATGTGCTCTGGATATACCTGCAAAAAGTGCACCAAATCAAGTTAACAAGTAATTATTGAAGCACATATGTGCACTCCGTGGGTTGATTCTTACCAGTGGCGTTGCCGGAGGGAGTGAAGACCAAGCTTATCAGTTATCTCAGCAGCATTCATGGCATTTGGAAGATCTTGTTTGTTTGCAAAAACAAGCAGTACAGCGTCCCTCAACTCATCCTAATATGTATCAACCACAATAGTTATTGGAATATGCTACTGTTTTAAGACGACAGGGCCAGAGCCTCAAGATTATCTTTTTACGCATCTGCTCAAGAATGTGTTGTTATAATGGAAATGATGTGAGCTGCCACTATGATGCACAAGAGGTGCAACCAAAAGCTGAGGAGCAACTAATGCAGTTAGACATAGATGATCATAAAGTTGGACGTAATATTTTTCTCCCAGTGTACCATTTCTCATTTTTGAGAATGTAGATATACAATAATACAAAGTCAATAATCCATAAACTTTATAATTGACAGATAACAAAGATGTCTAGTACCTCATTCAACATCCTGTGCAGCTCGTCCCTGGCTTCAACAACACGGTCCCGATCATTACTATCAACCACAAAGATAAGTCCTTGAGTGTTTTGGAAGTAATGTCTCCATAATGGCCGAATCTGAAAGTGCCAAATTCACGAGAATCAGTATCTATGCCTTGTAAGATGACAACATGTAACATTAAACATGCTCAACGCAAGTACATATAGTAGATATGATTCAAAGATTTAATCATGCCCCTATATGCACTTGAAAAGCAAAACCCACAAAAACATGTGCCAGTTATGCCAGCAGATGGGGCTAAAGGATGGATAGAGTCAAGATAAACCTGTCCCATGAATCAAATCCAAGCAAACAACTTCAAATTTGACAAAAGAAAAACAAATCATTACATTATGTAGATCCACATATAAGCAACAATATCTCCCACATAAAAATCATAACCATGAAGCGGCAATATGATGATTTTAAGTAACTCTATCTCAACTGCAACCCTTTGCATGCTCCTCTTACCCCTCCGTCAGATATTCAAATTTGTTAACCATGTGAATTGCTATTTTAGATATGAAATATTGACTTATTTAAAAGACTTTTTCATCTATTCTTTTTGAAAGAGAAATGCAATTGCCACTAAATAATGCTGTATGGCTAGCTCAGTGCACAACATGCAGCGTCTCTGCAGCTGGAACAGATAACCTCCGCATTATGAAAGTGTCCATGATCAAGTATTAGAGGGTAGGAAATTCTCTCATAATGCTCTTACTTTCAGGACCAGAATGATTATCCATCGTCATCACATTTTGTAGAACCCATACATATAAAACCATGTCAAAAGGAGACACACACACAAACACGAGAGGACTCGAATTCAGCACCTTTGGGTAGTGATAATCTAAGTTTTACTCTTAACCGTAAATGTATCAGCCAACAGAAAATGAGTGAGACAACATGATGTCACCATAGTAGAGAGGCTCATTTCCTTCTTTACTTTCATTTTTCCATACATTAATCCAGAAGTGTATAAATGTTTCCCACCTCGGAATTAGACACATGCAATGGAACTATGAACCTGATAATCCCCTAGACTGACATACCAAGAGATTAATTGGAAACAAACCAAAATAATCTGAGGGTTCAGTATAGTAAGAGAGAACAGATTCGAAGTACCAAGATGCCTCAAAAAAGAAATTGAGGTGGGACTATAGGTAACTCAAAAGGAAACCCTTGAGAGAAACCAATATATACTTATACATATACATCAGTGATGTATATGTATCTCCGTATATAGCCTTAATATAGCGCAGCTATGACTCGACACGCTTCCATTGGATATAGAGGAAGGCGATCTTAAGGGTTGCGCATAAATATACAAAAAAAAAAACACATAACTCAACAAATTAAAGGCCCAACGGTAGCATTTATAACAACAACAAATAAAAAATTCAATTTTGGTGGACAATAAGCCCTAGAATCAAAAAGGATAGAATTTATTAATGTATAGAGGAAAGTAAGCCAAGGACTGATCACGGCTGAGTTTTACTTGGGGAGGTTATCTACCTTTGATTGTTGGTGGTTGGGCATATACAAGTTTCACAGCATAAAATGCTTTAAAATAATTCAGATTCATCACTGGAGGAAGGCAAGGAACTCTGGCTATATAAATCTAAGTACCTTGTCCTGACCACCAACATCCCAGACGGTAAAGCTGATGTTCTTGTATTCCACAGTCTCCACATTAAATCCTGGTAAAGAAATCCAACTTATTTACTTTTATTCAAAACGAAATTGATACATAAACTACAGTAAATGAAGTGTGCATCAAAAGCCCCTCAACTATAAAATCCATAAATAGCTAGATATACTCTCAGATCTATCCTTTTTCCAAGATCTTTTTGTACATTCACTTTGTGTAGGAAGTTTCTGTCACTTCGTGTAGAAAGTGAATGAGGTACACTAAAGATTTATATAGCTCATAGATCATGCTTCAGCATGTGATATGACATGCTAACATGGTAATACAACACTAAAGTAACAGAAAACCTAAAACCCAGTGGATTCAAGAAAAATAAGGCTAATCTGCATTCTGTGTACTTGCTATAGTTAAAGAACTCACCAATTGTAGGAATAGTTGTAACAATCTCCCCCAATTTGAGCTTGTACAATATGGTGGTCTTACCAGCAGCATCGAGACCCACCATAAGTATCCGCATCTCTTTCTTGGCAAAAAGCCGACTGAAGAGCTTGGTAAAAGACAACCCCATGTTGTTCAACGTCTGTTCGATAAAAAATACAAGTGAGCCACTAAAACAGTCTCATAAAGTATCGCATAAAGTTCTAGATAAGACGGTAGAAATGTGACGAGCTACATCATGCCATCTTGGAGACCTACAACTTATTTATCACCCTCTCAACGTAGTTGCTCAAAATAACGATATGTGAAAGCCTTCAAGCTTTCAAGTAACCTCAAGCTGCTTTTCTTTTCTACTGAAGAATCACATTCTAAGAACCCCAACGATGGTGAAAACCCAGAAACCAATAAAATCACATACACCCCGAAAAATAGTGTTTTTTTATTTATTTATATACTAGGATTTGTTCATTTCCTTTTGGGGTTCGAGGGAATGGGCCAAATACCACATCGCACAACATGTAAGAAACGTTCTGTGAAGAATATACGAAACAAAACCCAGCTGGAAATATAAACCTAACAAAGCGCGAGCAGAAATGAGATCTCAGAAATCACTATGCCTCAAATGCTACGCCCCTGGACGAATCAATGGCTAAAAATGACATACAAAATCAACATAAAACATAAATCCAAATCTAGGACGAACATCCAAACAAAGCTATAGCTGAAACAAGGAAAATTTTCAATTTACGAAAAAAGATACAAACCCTCGCACAGAAATTGCTGATCGACCAATCTACACAACAGAATTAAAGACAGAACAAAAATCGACGACAAAAAACGAAGGTAAATACACGAGAGCAAAGCTAAACCGGATCAGATCTAACCCCAGACCCAGATCTGCAAAGCAAGACGTGTCTGTACAAATATGGGTGTGAATCGTGAATCAAAATGCAAAGGATCTTACATGGTCCGCAGAGGGATAAATATGCAGCAAAACACGACCTTTCTAGGAGAGAGACGCTGCCCTTTTCAAAAAACGGAAAACGATATTTATGGTGCTTTGATTTTATAAACAAACAAAAAAGAAAAAGTAAATTACATTGACTTGCGCTGAATGCTGATGTTCTCAATAGTTAAAAAGGTCACCCCTCTGTTTTTGTTTCAAAACTTCGTACACTTACTGATGTATGATGCTGATTCTTTAATTTAGTCCAAGGCCAAAGAAAAAAATGCAAGGACATTTTAATTTTAGCATAACGGGGAAAAAAAGGCATGAGTCACGACGTTGAGACATGGAAAAACAACGAGATAAACTTTAGTCAATCATAGATGAACGATTGTACACAAACAAGCAACTGATTGTCGAATGGCACGTTGTACTGATTTTAAATTATTTTATTGTTCTTTTTATATTTTTTCGCACGTGAAAAGTGATTGTTGTTAATTTCTGAGAGCAAGCTTTAGAAAAAGTATATTAAGGGCATGTATGTTTACCATATTCATTTTGTGTTTTTATTTTTATAATTTTCGTATTCAGATAGAAAACACGCTAATTTACTTTTATCATTTTCACAAGTTCAACTACTTTTGCTTACATTGGGTTAAGTTTTGGTGAAATGTGTTTTCAATTTTTTTGTCACTGTTTGATTAATTTTACCCAAAACAAAAAACAGAAAATGGTAAAAGTACAATTTTTTTTTTTATCATCATTGTAAAAAACAGATAACGAATATGATAAAAAATTTGCTATTTTAGATTTGTGATAAGTGATGAGGCAAGTTGTAGATCATTTTAGGTGGGGGGTTTTGTGACTCATTGAGTCGTGTCAATAAATCAGGTAATTAGCTGCGTATGGGTTTCTTCATCGTGATCAGCATCTATAACATTGAAAGCGATTTTCAGCTCAAATTTTTACAATTGTTGGAAAACTTCTTATCAACGTATGGCTCTTGGAATGGCTCTACTTGAAACAAGAGCAGGTACGACGAGTGCAACTAATCCAACGATGCTACTTGTAGGCATCATCGTTGCCAGTCAGACTATTTTCGGGCTGTCTCGCTCAGTTGAGTTTTGTGAAGGACAATTTCATCGTAGCGTAAAGTTTATGATACATCCGATCTTTTTACACCCTCCATTATTATTAGTAAAATCGCTTCTTCGTATAAAAAGGTTGTGAATACAGAACCAGTGGCGGAAGGAGTGGGGGGCACCGGTGGGCCAGTGCCCACTTGCTTCTTCATATTTTTTGTCCTATATATGGTATATTTTATCTCCAATGATAAAAGTGCCCATGTCAAATTTTGAAAAATACTTAAATGAAATGTATTTGTGGTCATTTTACATGTTAATGTATCTAAATTAACAAGTTTCAAGGATGGTTATAAAAGATATCATTTTAATCATTTAAAATGCTAAACTTACACAAATAAAAAACTTAGTTTATGCATAAAGTCAACACAAAAATTATTTTTGTTCTCATTTTCTACGGTTTTCAAAATCTCAATACTTTCAAAACCTTAAAGGCACATATGCGGACAGGAGAATACCGCCTCCTCCGTTGTTCCCTCACCGCACACCGACCTTACCTCACGACGGCACGCCCTCAACGGCCAACGCAACTGCCTTCACTTGCCAGTCTAGCTCCGGCAGGTCACTGGCTTATGAGTCACGACACCCAAAGCCCAAAGGTCACAGCCTCACGTGCTCAGGCAAGCTGTAGGACTGATTCACAGGCTACCGGCAACAACGCTCACAGACGGCAGTCGCCAGGTCAATTTCTCTACGACGATACTAATGGTCGGCACAGTCCGTAAAAGTAAGGAAATATTTAGTGATTGATTCTAAATTTTCTACTTCTCAGAACCCTTCATTTTTTGTATCAATTACGGACGTGACAATTGAGTTTTGGAACTTGTAATTTACAATTAGGAATTGATAGAATTTGAAAATTGCTATTAGTGAGATTGTTAATTTCAGATTGAGATTTTTTGTGCCCACCTTAAAAATTTTTTTTGGCTCCGCCGCTTAACAGAACTAACTGCAGATGCTTTTGTGGCAAAGCAAACTTTTGCCGCCAATCTTATTTCTTGTTTGCGTATTGCTGTTACAGCTATAATTTGAAAATACTAAATGCAAGAAAATTTGAAGCCGGCCATCCCTCCACAAGCAGTCAATCACCCTTCATCTTTTGTCAGTATTGCCCAAAACTAAGGGATCACATTGACCTCTTCTATCCTTTACTTTAGCTTTCTAGATCACCATTTCTTCCTTTAGCTTAGCTTGAAGAAGGTTTTGCCATTTTAATGCTTTGAAAACTGCAATTCCAACTCGTCCTGCACGCCATGATTCTCTTCGTCCACCACCTTGTTCACAACATAGCTCGTCATGCTCGTTTCATTGTTCTTTCCCCAGAGAACACCGTAGAGTCCCATAACAATCAAGACAGACCCTGCAACACTGAACCATGCAAACCACAGTACATGTTAATCAACCTATGTCAATTCCACTGTTGGTAGGCGCTAAGGTACTATTTGCAAGTTGCTTGATTTCTTATGTTTGCGCTAAATGCTTGATCATGATCTTGAATTAGCATACGCATATCAGTTGCAGCCTAATACCAATTCGAATTTTACTGCAAAAAGTTTAGTCATGTACTTACGTTCCCATGTATAGTTTCTCTCGGAGTAAAGTCCAGCTGAGAATGGCCACGATAACGAGCAACAAGGGGCTGAACACCGAGACATAGAGAGGGCCCTTTCTTCCGATACACCATGACAGTAGGCAAAACGCTAGTGCAGAACACACAATTCCCTGAAAACCAATACATATGGTTTGATTAATTCTGTTATCTTTTTCATTCGGCAAAAAATCAGCAGATATTACATTTAATTTTGAGGTGTGGTCAAATTCCTCTTTCTTAGTATTTAGAAACTGAAGTTGCTAAAATCGGTGAGATTTAGGGAGCCAGCTTTAGTCACTTTGACTACAAGTCTCTGTAACAGCAGGCACATGCATGTTACAAAATTTCAGTGTTCAGTAAATCAGTCGGGTAGCCTTATCTTTTGTATGCGACATTTTATATCATGTAGTGCATGAATCATACCGCGTAAACACTTGAAACAGCCCTGATGGCAGGGCTCAAGGACCATGCAGCTGGGCTGTGGTCGACACATAAGCTGATAATAACACACTGGACGCTGGCCAGTAAACACATCAACGCCGAGCTCGAGTAGGGAGCTGGATATTTATCGCTCATCCTCGCCTGCAAAAATCATGAAAACGCAAACAAGAAAGGAAGAAAGTCAGAAAACAAGCCATACTGGTACAGTTTGAAGTAGGACAAGAGAGAGATTAGCTCTCATTGTTGCTTACTTGAATAATGAACCATACAGCCCATGAAACAGGACTTGCAATCAGGAGAAACGGGCCTAAGATGAAGTTTCCATGGACATTAATTTGGTCATTGCTTCCCACATTTTCAGCGTAGCTCCAGTGAATGCCTGATTCCCGTATGCGGACGACAGGTCCATGGTAAAATGACAATAACATGGCACCACCTACACACAATATTGTTCCCAGTAATTTTGCTTGCCCCGTCTTGCTCTTGATTCCCACGCTTTCTAGTCTACCAAACATCAAAACAGGGAAAACAAAGATTATATACAAAAAAAAATTATTCAGGAAACTGAAGGTAGCCATGGCACAATATATTTTAGGACAATGTTAACTAAATAAAGAAGAAATGTACCTGAAAGGAACAGCGAGGAGAAAAGTGACTGCAGGAAGTATATTTGTCAATGCACATGCAATTGTTGGAGTTGAATTTTTTAACCCAACAAAATAGGTAATCTGGTTCAGGGTTATCCTGCAAATGTTATGGAAATACAGAAGTAAGTGCGCAAAAAAGAGAATAAAAAGATATTGTACTTTGGTAAAATATTATTTAGGAGCAAAATATAAGGAACTAAATTTGAGTTGGGTAGAACTGGAAAAGCTTAGGACGTACCCGAATATGGAAGATAAGAAAATCTGGAAGAAAACTGATAGTGTCATCCTGGGCCTTGTTTTTCTGAAACAACGCAAGAGAAATCGACTGAATACCGTTGTAATTAGTATGTAACTATCTTTGGCACTCTATTTATAGCTTTTCCATTTACGTTTAGTTATCGTTAAGCATGACAAATTTTGTTAGACACGCTTTCTAACGGTTTAACCTTTTATTAGAGCAAGTGATAGCTTGAAAGTTACAAATTCCAACTTTTCTTCTTTGTGTAGATGTGTGAGTGCATGTTTTCCTTTTTTTGGATAAAAATAAGGTAATTGAATTAAATAACATGACCAAATTTCAATAATGCAATCACGTACGCCTACAATTATTGTTGCGTTATTGAGAAAGAAGAAACACACGATTGAAATGAAGCCGACAAACAAACGTTCCGTCTTGGTTTACGGATTAACGTACGCGCACGCGTATTTTTATGGCTTCGCAAGAAGGCAAATGTCCATAGAAAGACATGCTAATTAAGAATGAAGGTCATGAAAGGCACGAGGCATGCAGTAACGGTTCATTGCTTTTGAATTATACTAACAAGAACCTGACAACAGTGCAACTCTGAGATTTGACAATAAGCATGACCAAAAGGCCGGTGACACTACAGCCCTGCATTCTCCCTGAATCTGGTTAGGTTTTTGTTTCAATTTTCAGAATATATCTCTATTGCATTTCCAAGTCTCCAACGTACGTAAGAGACAGTTGGAAAGAAAACCAGAAATTGTGGTTACGCACTTTCTGTTTCATGATTGAGTATAACCTATAGAACACATCATCATGCAAGGGAAAGTAGGAAAACAGCATCAAGAAACGCAGACTATTTCAAGAAAAGTGAGATATTAGACTGCTCTACAGGTTGTGATAAAAAACGCTCAGTTTTTTCGCGCTACGTCTGTTCCCAAAATGAACACTTTCAGGTCAGGTGAATTCAATCATAGACGTCTATCGGCGTTCCAGCCTTCCTTTGGCTTTGATTGAGGACCTAAAAATATTCATTTTCTTGGCAACCAAGCATATAGTACTATAGTGCAAATTATGGCCTAATTAAAAGCCCATCGTGTGTACAGTATATGAACATTCAAGAATTAACCCTAACCACACGCACGAATCACACACAGTACGTAAGAAGTGAATGTTTGTGTGTATAAAACGCATATGTACCTCTCCAAGAAATAAGCAAAAGGGGCGAGAAACACGGAAGCAAAGATTTGGCGATAAGCAACGTGGACGAAGGGGTTCATGCCGGAATCCATGGCAAGCTTGGAAGTGATGTTCATACCAGCATAACCCACTTGTAGGAGAACCATTGTCAAGAACGGAACCAAATCTCCCGCCATCGTATATTCTTCTTCCTTCCGTGTTCACCCCTTCCTTCAAAAGGTGAAGAAGAAGAAAGAAGCTTATACGCGAAGAAGATCGAGCTCGGATTGAGAGATCGAACAAGAGAGGAAAGGAGGAGATTTATAGATGAAGATGGTGGTGTACAAGAACAGAAATATCAAGAAATGGTGGCGGAAAGGCAAAAGGGGAAGTGGAAAACCGTTTAGGTTTCTTGTAACAGTGGAGCTTTCGTGCATGGGATTTGTGATATATATGGGACAAGAAGCTTAAGGCTAAAAGGTGGTTACTTTTCATCAGTTGATCCGAGTGTTTGCCAGCTTCTACTTTCGGAAACTTGTAGCAACCAAATTGGAGCAACCCCCTTCAACTCCTTCCGGGGATGTGGTCCTACTGGTGGTTGCTTGCTGATGGCCACCATTTTGATTCCATACTCTAGTTATGTATTTGTTCAAAATCAGTCCCATGATTTAATGTTCGGCTGAATTTAAGTGACACCCACACTCCAAAAAGGAATTATGTAAAGTGCAAAAGAGAGAAGAGAAGGCGGCTCTAGATGTAAAACACATATATTATAAAATCAAATAAAAATGGTGTTGAAATTTTCGCTATTGCTGTGTTGGAAAGAAGAAAGAATAAAGGAGACGGTCTTACTGAATTTACTATTATCCTCAACTATGACAAATTTAAGAGGTTATTCAAGTCAAAAGATAGGGTTGTACATTAGAAAGATGAAAAATGGTAAATGCCACACAAATAACATTTTGCTGCTACCCATGTTTACCAAACAGAGTTAGTAACAATTTTGTTAACTCCTTTAGCGACAATCTAAGCAGCACTTTTTCGCATTACTAAAGAAACACCACTAAAAATATTTAGCGACTATAATCATTATTTTTTTTGGGTAGCACTGTGAGAGGTATGTTCCAATTAAGACATAGCTGATGGTTTCCCATTGATGATACCATCTATCTTCCTCCAGCTCAGAACTCTATAGAGTATCCACAATTCAATCTAAGTAATTAGTCCATCAATTCCCTTTCGTTGCCCTGTGAATGTCTTCCGATTTCTTTCATTCCAAATACCATACATTGTCACAACCAGAGCTAATTTGCTCAAGGAAGCTCTGAAACTCTTACTCCTGAATTTATTGCTAGCATGTTGCAAGAACTGTGACCAAGTTCTAAGAGTACGCCCAATTCTTAACTTATTTAGAACTTTAGCCCATACTTCTAGTAAATCATCAACCCGACTAAAAGTATTGGATGAATGGTTGTGGCTATCTTCGTTGGATCCTTACTCCCCTGGTACATTAACTTCAATTGCTTTTGGCAAACGTTAAGCTAGTAGGGTAAAAGTTGAAGCCGTACAAGTAAACATTCTAATAATTAGTTTCTAAGAAAAAGTTGCTACAATGCAGAATGACATAATTCTAAAAGGCTAGCAAACAAAGTTTTCCAGTTTGTATGCATGCAGTTAAGTTTGTCGTCGACATTGATGATCTGTGTTGGACTATTGGTATAGTATTCCATGCAAGCAAGCAAGCAAGTAACGTAGCGTCACACTTACGAAAGCAAACTAGCAACGTCTGCATCAAAACATTCTCTCACACATCCCATAGTATGTATAGGATGTTTTGCTTTACATTAGCGGCGGAGTCAGAAACATAGTTTAAGGTAGGCATTTAATAGTCAAAAAAATTTGCTTAAAATACATTCGTCAATGAGTTAAACCTTACAAAATGATAAACGTGGGCCAAAGAGGTAAGAAACAAGAACTCTAATTCGACAATTCGAACTTCCCAATTCGTCAGATGGGCAGTATATTCAACTTGTTTAGGAAAGTTCCAAATTCTCAAACCTCAATTGCCAAATTCAGTGTTAAATTCTCTCAAATGCTAAATTCCTATACTTCCTAATTGCAACCACAAGCAACAATTGCCAATCTCTCAATCCTAAATAAAAAATCCCAACAAACCTCAATCTGAAACATATACACTCACCACTCACGAGTAGCAATTGCAATATGAAAATAAAAAATTCAAAATCTCAATCTGAAATTAAGAATCCCACTAGCGGCCCCAATTCTCAATTGGGAATTGTAAGTTTCAAAACTCAATTTTCAAATTCTAATTTTAAACAAAAAGGAAAGGGTTCAAGT